>JAQFZG010001586.1:0-20314 GCA_034695465.1 Entomobrya nicoleti | reverse complement strand
TGACATACTTATTGAATGCTACAGCACTTAGATTACATTTACAAATATTAAACATGATTTTAAAGATCCATCATATGTCCCAAAATTTGTTCTTCGGCTTAGCCGAAGAAATCTCTGGCCTTTCTCGTTCAAAGTAAACCATCTTCTGATCATTTATGTAAATATTTTCACTTTCACCAGTTCTTCGACAAAAACGAAATTTATTTTTTTGCATAAAAAATTATGATATGGCTTTTTTCCATGCATGGAAATAAGACGACGAATGATTCGAATGAATCTGATATTTTCATCGATTTGACTGACTTGGAGCTTGTGATTTTCCTATTTTGCTTGGCTTCTTTGCTTTCTTATGGTTATGGCATTGACAAGTCTAATGTACATAGTCTGTAGTCTGTATACTGTATACATACATTACTGTGTTATTAACCCTTTCCTCACTTCTTGTAAAAGGTGCACACATATCATATACTGTTGCTGCTGTCACTGTAACATCATCGTGGTCGTGACATCATATGTTTAGATTTGTAGACAACAACCATAGGGTACAGTTTACAAGAATTTTTTAATTAAAACAGTGAAATAATCTACGCAAAATATTTTAGGCTATTTTCCTGTCAATGTCAATCATTCTCCAACACTTAATCTCATCATCATCACCAAAAGCACACCTGAGTAAATTGTAAGTAAGCATATAACAATACAAAACAGTTCTCGGTATTATTCCGTAAATGAAATGTGTAGATTTTTGTGACTCTTTCACGATTCGACTTAAGTCCATTTATTTAATTTGTCAACTTTCTTGTATTTTTTATAGTTGGAGAAAGCGCATAACTTCTTGTTCTACTACACTACACCATCCCGAAACAATGCCTTGACACACCCCTAAACTCAAAATTTTCTCTTCTCACTTGATTACAACGAGGTAACAAGTAATACATTTAACTTTTCATTTGATTATATATTGTACAAAGTGTCCAGTAAAAGGTTCATCTAAACATATCGGTCATCAGTTAAAAGAGTTCTAATTGACATTATATTTCTGAAAAGTAAATCCGCTTACTTGAAATTACACAATGGCTGCTTCCCTTCCACTTCAAGTATCTCTTAACGAGTCTTCGTTCGAAAGCCAACTCCGCAACAATATTAGGCACTTTAAAGTGTACGAAGACAGATCAAATCAACTAAAGGCATTATCCCAGGTTCCTTTGGAAGATTTAAGAGCAGTCGCTCAAGCCAAATATGACAGCAGTGATAAGCCTTCGACCGCCTTACCCCAAAACGAAAATGACGTCGTAAAAGACATGTTGTTAATGGAGTTAATGGACTGGTTCAAAAACGAATTTTTCACATGGATGAACTCACCCCCATGTCCAATATGCAATAAGTCAACTGAGGGTATTGGTAGTGGTAAGCCCACACCTTTGGAAATGTCCATGTCTGCCATGCGTGTTGAAATTTTCACCTGCAGGTCATGTTTCTCTGATAGAAGGGAAGTCACCCGCTTCCCAAGGTACAACAATCCTGTCGTCTTGTTAAACACCAGAAAGGGGCGTTGTGGTGAATGGGCCAATTGTTTTGCCCTCATTTGTCGTTCAGCTGGGTTTGAAGTACGTCACGTTCATGACTACACTGATCACGTTTGGGTCGAAATTTACTCTTCAAGTTTGAATCCTAATCGCTGGGTTCATGTAGACCCTTGTGAGAACTCTTATGACAATCCCCTCCTTTATGAAGTGGGATGGGGTAAAAAGCTAACCTACATTATAGCTGTGTCACAAGATGATATTCAAGACGTGACCCCCAGATATTCTAAAGACTTCAAAAAGATTTTGCCAAGAAGGAAAACTGTTAGTGAAGTATGGCTGGCAAATACAATAGTGAAACTGCGCAATGAAATGCAACTCAACCTGTTAGAAAGTCGGAAGAAAGAATTGCAAGCACGATGGGTAGTTGAAATCGTTGAACTGATAACGCCAAAAGTTACCAAAGATATTAAAGAGAGTGAAAAGATTGGTAGAGAGTCTGGCTCATTAGCTTGGAGATTAGCAAGGCAAGAGATAGGAGGCGATTGTAACGTTGTAGCAAACCCTGCTTCCAATTATGTATGGAAAATTGGTCCAGAATCAGTTTTCAACGGGAACTTCGAGTTCAATTACGACTCAAACTTAGATGCATATGTAACCAGTACTCAAGAAGGGAAAAAGAAAATTGCGGTTAGTGGATGGCAGAATGGGGCGTTTTTATATGAAGATATTTTTAAGAAAGAGGAGCAAGATTGGAAAATGGTATACTTGGCCACTAGAGGTAAAAATTCATTTCAATATTTCAAAGTTGCATATTCAATTTTCTTTCTGAAGTTTAGTAAAAATTACCAAGTGTTATAAAAATAGTGTCAGATTTATTTTGACTTCTCGTTTTATATCCGTTTTTTGTAGAAAATTCAGTGACGAGAGCGTCAAAAATCTGCTGGAAGTTTCAAATTGAGCCAAACTATGAAATTAACGATGTCCAAATAAATGTAAAGTATAGCATTTTCCAGTCCGATGCAAAGTTTTCACTAAAAGTGATTGCTGATGATACAACGACAAAAAACGTGTTAGGTAAATAGAATTAAACGAATTTTTTACTTTATTAAACAACGTTAAAAAAGCTTTTCGATGTTTGGCGTAAAATATATATTTAAACGAGAATAATTAATTCAGTTGATTATCATAATTAAAAATTTGATTGTTGTTGGCTGCTGTTTTACAGAAACGAGCAGTGGTGACCAAGTATTTTCATGGAATTCTAAGTACCCTGAAGATAGTAATTTTAAATCGTTGCTCAAAAGGAGTAAAACTTTTACCGTTATTTGCGAACTGAAAAGTGGCTCAGGAAATGAAGGTTGGCAAAAAGTTCAACTATTCCGTCAAACAACTAGCGGAAATAAATCTTTGTCAGCACTAAATCAAAATATTTTGAACATTAGCTTTAGTATCACGAAATTAAGTTAAAAATAAAAATGAGTATTTGAGTTAAAAATTTGTTCGTTGTTACGATTGATTTTTTGGAGGGATAATTTTCGCATAAATATGTACGTAACTTTCTCCCAATTTCATTGAAATATTAAGTTAGGCTATCGTTAAAATAAAACTATAATATATTTCGAATCTATAGCATATTTCCTTGAATATCATAAAGTTTCTCTACAATTCTGGAGAATGTAGGTCGTTCCATTGGATTTAGCATCCAGCATGCTTGCATTAAAATATTGTAAACTTCTTCCGGGCAATATTGGGGGCGTGGAAGGCGAACTCCTTTAGTGAGTAGGTTAAATATTTCATCCACTTCAACATCCGCGGCATTCACACCTGGTAAATTTGGTTCTTGGCCAAGCGAAAAAATCTCATATAATGTCACACCGTAAGACCATACGTCAGACTGTTCAGAGAATTTCTGATACTGCAAGCTCTCTGGAGGGTACCTGAAATGTAAATTAAAATTACAGTAATAAGAAATCAAGTTGTAGAATTATGGGTATTATGCAAATAGACTATATCCAGAATAGGGAAACTTACCACTTGATTGGCAGTTTTCTATCTGTGCGGAAGGTATAACAATTATCATTTCCGGTAAATCGCGCTAACCCAAAGTCAGATATTTTAACAAGATTTTCACTCGAAACAAGTATGTTTCTCGCTGTAATAATAATCAAAATGAATTTTAGATTTATATATTTACAAAAGGTAAATATTCATATAAAAGAAGAAGCCTTACCAGCGAGATCACGGTGAACTATATTATTAGAGCTTAAATACTCCATTCCCTACAAATTGAAGAGTAAAATTATCACATGAGTTTTTTTTTATAATTTTCATTTCAATTTATATTGACATGCATTGAATATTCTTTTATACCTCTGCTACATCTAACGCAAATTTCATTAATTCACGTAATGTTGGTTTGGTCAAAGATACTCTAAAATAGTCGAGTAGTGATCCCATCGGCAGGTACTCCATAATTAGCAATAGGCCAGGGTCGTTGACTACACCTTTTACTTCCACAATATTGGGATGGTATAAGCTCTAAGATAATACAATTGATTTTTAATTAATATCAAATATTCGATTGTGAGATTGCTTCCCGAAAGTTCACAATATTTAACCTGTAGAATTTCAAATTCTTGTTGGAAGTCCATTTGTTCCTTCTCTGGAATCCCATCCTTATCTTTCATCATTTTAACAGCTACTTGTTCGGAAGACCCATCACTTCGTAAAAGCTCTCCTAGATATACAGCACCGTAGCAGCCCTAATGCATTCAGTGAAAATTATACAAGGTTAGCATTTTTTTTGTCATTTTGCAAGGGTGAAAGTTTGAATGGCGACATTTTTCATACCTGACCAATCATTCTTCCAAGTGTAATTTGATCCTTTCCAAATACATAAATTCCTTGCGCAGAACCAGTCGAGTAAATTGTACCAATGCTGCCATTAGTGTAGACGCCAGAAAATCCTGATATTAAATCGGGTGATGGGGATACAGTAGGATTGAATAGCCATGTACATTGTGTACTGTTGCTTTGGTGTGATCCTCCTGAGTGATGTGACATTTCATGTGTAAGGAATGTACTTATAGTTCCACCCGATAAGGAATCGCCCACTACATTCGGGTCGGATCCAAATGTAGTCCAGTTGACGTCACTTGACACGTCAAAAGCACCATTGATACTGGACGTAGGTGTAATGCTTTCGTAAGCATGTGCTCGTTTTGCTCCAATTACTATAAAAATGTAAGCCAAATGAATAATCCTTATCTGACGCCTACTTTTTATTTGCTAAGTGGATGATTAGGAAAGAAGCAACAACGGGAAACTTACGATGGTATAAAATTTGATGCACATCTCGCACCATTGCTTGTGGCTGCTTTCTTGAATCAGGTATTTTAAGCCAACAGTCATACATTATACGGTACATTTCTGGAGGGCATTTATTTGGCCTTGGAAGCCTCCAACCAGCAAGATATTTCTATTGGGAAACATGAAAATTATTGTAGTAAAGCATTACTATTGCGGAAACGCTACCCACTTTAATCAAATAGTTATAAGGACATACCGCCTTGTACGTGGTAATTGGCAAATCATTAGGTGGCTTTTCACCCATGGAAAAAAGTTCCCATAAAGTTGTACCAACTGCGTAAATGTCTGCGGCGACATGAGTTTTACACAGAGTGGGAATCTCAAAAAACTCGGGAGGTAACCAGTGAAGCCTAAGAAAATTCATAATAATTTTTATACTATGGGAATCTCGTATGAATTTCAGTGATTTGCATTATTTGGTTTCTACTTACTCTTCAGGAGTATAGTTTGTTATGCTAGGATCCGCTAGTTTAACTATAAACGCACTATCACTGTGTTCAGAGACTAGAATATTATGGCATCTAATATTTCCGTGAACAATCCCATGGTCCTCCTGCAAAAATTAATTTAAGAGTATGAAATTGATTAAGATTTTGATTTCTGATTTCTACTTCATATTTTTTTCTGGAAAGGAAAACTTACCAGGAACCAAAGTGCTTTAGCAATATGACTAGCAGCTTCAATAAGTTCGACATTTTCTACATGTAAATTATTCTCCTTAAGATAAATATCCAAGCGTCCCGAAGGTATCCAATCCAGTACAAGTGCTTGGGGATTCCCCAGTACAATTCCACGTAGGTTGACTAAGGAATCGCATTGCCAAAGTATACATTTGTCTGCCATTTCCAATAGTTCCTGTTATAATAATACAAAAACTAGCGTTAGTACTGAAGTACTAATAATATTGACTTGAACAGTTATTAATTTATTAACTGTTAATATAATTTATCACCTTCATCTTTTTCTCATCATTTGGCGTCTTCAAAAATTTAATGGCAACGTCAACATTCGTGGATTTATTTGGCTTCCATATCCCCTTGTACACATTGCAAGCTTTCCCTTCGTATTCAAACCTTTTTCCGCGGAAAATTTGTAAATTTCTTGCCGAAATGCATTGTGGAGCTGACGATACTGCGTCATCCGACCTTAGTGTGATTCTCATGTTGCGAATATCGGTAATGGTAGATTTGCGACATAAAAGTAATGGGGAACGATCTGAAAACCACAAAACATAATGCATTAAATTGCATCAAAACTTACTTTCTAGTGAAGAGGCATGAATTTCCCTTCTTGAGAGTATATTTGCCTTACCGTATTCGGAAGGAGGTAGGCACTCCTTAATTGGGAAATCTGCTTCCTTTTTCGTGAGATAATTGGAAATAAGCTCAGATACTGTTTCAAAATCTTTACTGGACGTGTCAATCTTATACTTTCCGTCGCTACTTTGGTGAACAATTTTTGTCAATGGTCGGTGCCTGAAAAAATAACCAATGAACATGACGATTTAATTTTTCTGGAAGATTCAGGAAGTACAACTTTTACATTAGAAAAAGTAATTACTTGTTGGAGCCAATGAAGTCTATGCAATACTCATCGAATACTGATGAGCTCAGTCGTAAAATGAAAGAACCGATAACACTATTAGGATGAGTAGAAAGTTTCTGGTGGGCGAATTTCTCCCTGTTTATATTACAACATGACATTTACAAATGAATGAGCAAATGAGCATTATTTAATTGATTATAAATTTATAAATCACTCTTTTAAATAAATTTACCCAACGGGTCCGTGACATTTTAAAAATCTCAATTTTTCCAATGATGGACAAGGAAGATCCTTGCATAAATTGAATGTCCATTTTTCCGTCAGCCGATAATATCCGTCAAGCAGAGATATAAAGGAATGTACTTGCTCAAGAGATTTAAACTTGAAACAAATGGGAATCCCATTTTTCCTTGAAATTTCCGCAGTGCAATCCTCCCTCATGGAAATGAAGCATAGATCTTCAATAGTACATAGATGTTCCCACTGAAAAACAATGCAAAAAGATACATTTTTGTTATTTAGCGTGTCAATTCATTTTTGTCAAAAATGGTACTGATCTTTTCACTATGAATTATAATATGTATTTTAAAAATTACATTGGTTTTTCCGATATAAGTCATTGAAACGCCTGGGTGTTCATTATGATATGGATCAACCCTCACAGTGGCAGGATACTCATCTTGCTTGAAAGTCATGGCATGAAACTCTTCAGACAGGTACGTTGGCGAAATCTCTTCAAAATGGCTGATGTACTGTTCCTTAATAAATTTGGGATTTGTATGGTTCCCCTGCGCTTGACCCACCAATCTTGTCAAATGATCATGAACTTTCTTTTTGAGAAAGTAGAGACCATGCTTGTAAATGACTTTGGGGATGTACTGCCTATAATTTTTCTCTATCTGTTCTACGGTAACATTATCTTCCATAACGGAACGAAGCATATCCGTAACGCACAATCCCAGTGCATCGCTCCTACTGCTGTCCTCAAGAATTTGAGGAATATCTCCGTGTAACATGTCATGACGAATTTGGTGGTAAATGTAGTCAAACGCGTTGGGATCCTGTCGACTGAGATCCGTCAAGGAGGGTATTTTATAGCGAAGTCGAAACTCCACTGTGTATCCTTGAGATCCATCAAACCTGTAGCATGCTGGTAACCAAATTCCGGAAGACTTGCTTAAGCAAAGGCTAAAAAGATTTATACTAATTGGTCGAAATTTTAGGAATTTCGCTGCAGATTTGCATACGTCCTCGGCTGTTATGTTTTCGGTTACAGGGACCTCGAAATTTTTGTAGCCTTTGTAGAGCGTGACAACCACGCTGTTGGAATCCATCAGCGTGTATCTGAAAGAGAAAGTAGACATTTTGTTAAACGAGTGCATATGGATGGCTTTCTTGATTACTTGATATTTTTTGTATTTCAGGTTTAATTTTGGAAATAGCAAATGACGCAGCAAATTCAACAAGAGAGGATCACAGAGCACTGGTTAAGCAAGATGGCACAACAACTGTCGGGAGTCACTGTGATTTTGATTATTGCTGGAGGGTTTTTACTGTTTTGGCTACTTTTCATTTTTGCCAAGAGGCAAATTATGAGATTTACTTTGAGATCCCATCGAGGACCTCATGCACCCATTGGTTTAGATACAAAAAAGGTACATATCATACGTTTGGTTTTGATTGCAATGATTAAATTGTAACGTAATTAATTTTCTCTTTTCTACCTTAACGTAGTCATTACGAAGGGAGATCCTTCGAAGAATTGAGGCATTGCCAAAAATAACCTATGAACCTCACGTCCTCAGAGATGATGTGGATCAAAAATTTTCTCAAGAGGGTGCCACAAAGCCTTGCCACTACTACAGAATGAAAGCTGTCGATGATGCAAAAAATTTAGGTATTGAGACTATTTTTTTCTTCTCAAAAGTTCAAAAAAATATTGTCATCTATTATTGGTCACGTCACCACATCACCTTTTATCAACATACTTGAAGTACAGCACTTACAGCAGTACGCGTGTAAATTTTTAAAAATGCTAATGAGTTTTGTCTTCATCTTGACTTATCTTCAACAGAGATCAGCATAGTAAAAAGGAAATTGGGCAAGAGACACTCTTTTGAGAGTTTGCGATCATACTTCATTATCATTTTGACTCCACAAGTAGATCCCCGAGTAGTACATCAATTTTGTGATCTCTATGAAGCTGCTCGCTTTAATCCAAAACCGTACGGAGAGGAAGAATACAAGGCTTTTACTCTTTTATTGAAACAGCTACGAAGCGCGTAAGTACTTTTCCTTTTTTTGTGATTATGTTAATCATGTTACGAAGGCTTTTTAGCAAAAAATAATAACTTTTTTTTCTCCACAGAGTAATCACATTACAGCCCAAAAGTAGTATTCGCAGCCCTGCAAAATCTGGTAGCAAATCTTCAGCTCCTCCCCCAACAACTTCAAATATAACAATGAACGAGGACAAAAGTACTGCTTCTTTGTCCGTTCCTTATATTCGACGATTATCAAAAAAGAAATGGAACACGGCGGATAGTGACGAGGAAACTGCTCTTTGTCATTCTAATGCTTTACATGAAGTGTCAATAATTTCATCTGACAAGGATGAGTCCACTGTTGTTTAAGAATGACAATCACACGTCAACAACCTACTTAAACCAAGATATATGTTGTGAGATTTTTGTCCTTGTTGTAACTTTGTAAATTAATTTATGTACTTCTTTTGACCTGTGCGATTTTTTAAATGTTATACGTATGCTTGACTAAAAGACTTGCATTTTCTTTCGGATATATGCCACGTGTGTACGATGTGATGTACAAATAATTTTCGCTGTTTTTTATGATTAATTCTATCTCTTTTCTACCATATTATATTTCACAAGATGATAATATTGTAATCGTATTGACATGGTTGAGGTCTCAAAGTTCATTGTAGTCTAGTCATAGATTTCGTAGAAATATAAAGCGATTTGCCAATTGTCAGAGAACTAATGAGGAGCCATGATAATGAGCTAATGAATGTACATGTTGTGAATCCATAAACCGAATAAAGATTTTATTGATGTTGAACAAAGAACTTTACTCTCGTGTTAAATAGTTCAGTATACCATAATCCAGCATCCACTCCACACCATTTATCGTATGATTATAAATGAGAGCACAGGAACTTTCATCTCGTATTATCACCCAATTTATTTAATATTTAAGCATATAATTTTTCATAAAATATTTACTTTACAAATATAGCACATTACCTTTTCAAATGCTTGCATGTACACAAATTTTAGGGTAGGTCCAAAGATCACTGCTTCATTTTATTGGTGACAGTTTTGAAGGTTTGGAACACATTCGTGCACAATTGACATTTAATATTTTGGCACTGATTTAGTAAACTGTAGTTTATTCTCTACTTTCACCAAGCCTTACCACCGTAGTACCACAAACTTAACAATTTACTTTCTCTTTTAATGTGTGCATGTATCTTTGTGTGTGGGAAAGCGCGTTTTTATGTTTTCCTGGAAAGGTTAAGGGGTACATGGAAAACAGGCTAGTTGACAAAACAAGTGCACTAAATGTTCATTGTTCATTTATATGCTTGTGTACATCGTTAAATTGAAATGTCATCGATTATCTAACAAAAAATGTTTATTCACAAATTTTGTTTTTCACACTTGATGATTCGCAAGATCAAGAGCATTCATAATGATTACAAGTATGACAATCGGCCGATACTACACAAAAGGCAATTAATACGCCATTTAAAGACTGGCATTTTTCCACATTTTAATTTCAGACCATAAAAGAAACAAAGAAAATCACACCGTTTTATTTTGCGTGTCACCTCCTTTCTCGTTCACGATTGGAGAATGGACAATAAAAAGAAATCAAAACAAAAATCTCTGCTGACAGCCTGTTGACTGACAGCATTTTACATACTGTTTTTCTAAGAATTATTATTTACAATGAATTATTTCCATATGACTATGGCAAAAAGTCTTGTATAATATATCAAATTTGCAATATCACACAATGTATTCTCTTTTCCTCCTCCTCTTCATTTCTGATATTCGTATGATCGAATCTCTTGATCATGTAAATTACCTACATAACATATACTTACATCTCTAACACACACGCACATTCTATTATTATGGTTGACCAACAAAATTAATATATAATATCCCCTCAGCTACTTCATACTACGTGTTTCATTCATCTTCTATACCATTTTATATGACAAAAAACATCTCTCAACTTCTGCACATAAAAAATCTTCATATCCAAGTTGTTATCTACGTCAAGCTTGCTAACAAACATATTAAGCTTAAAATGATATTTGTGTAAAAGTAAAATACATTGAACCATTCAACTTTTCGGATGTAGATCTTGTGCAGTTGTGGATAGTGTAATATGTCGTATATATGTGAAGTGAAGAAGAAAGTAAACTTCTGTTCTTCTGTCCATGCAAGCTATGTTATCAAAATGATGAAAATGAAACATTGTCGAATATCAATGAAAATTGTTCACCTTTACTGTTGACTGTGTAGGTTGGAGTCGTAGGTGAATATAAAGTAAGTAAAGATGTAAGACTGGATGTGAATATGAGGTTTTCCGTTCTCTACTCTTCTCGTACAACTTTTTGGAATATGTTTTATCATGTAAATGTATCGGTAGTCGGTACCGTTCTAAAATGTAAGTCTGAGAAGAGAAGAGACTGCCGGTAAAGGATATTTTGTACTTTTTTTTCAGTACTTGGCATGTACTTTTTTGAGAAGGGGATCATGTCATGATATTTGTCTTCTTGTCTGGATATCGAATTCTATACAGAATACAGACACGATGTATGTACTCATCCTCATACTCAAAAAATTTCCTTTCCAAAGTATAATGCATCGGTTCTCTATGTTTAATCTGTTTATAAAAAGATCTAACCTTTTTCAAGCTCTCCTTTTTACAGGAGACTAGATGAGATGAAGTAGGCATAAAATGCATGGCCATACAATCTAAAGTGAAGCATGCGAGGCAAGACTCCTGAAAACATGTCATTATAATTTTTTGATGCTTATTACAAGGCAAGGTAGATGGATGATAGATGTGGATAGATGTGATGTGAGCAGACTTCTGTGGATTGAAATGATATGCTGGATTTGAACGTTGTTGAAATTTGTATTTTAAACGTACATAACTTTGGGCATGCAAACTTGGATGCTTCATGCATGAAGCAGCATGAAAAGCGTAGTATAATAGAGACGGATGGAGATGATGATTTCATATGGATTTCTATACACTTTGTATGTATGTATCACAGAGTAAGAACTTTGTTGTAACGGTCAAAAATCTTTTGGGGTTTATTTACATGTGAATGCAATGAACAATTGAACTGAACATTGAAGAATGTACTTTTGTGAATGTCCTGAAGGTTCAGTTAACTTTTTGTAATTTTTTCTATCATACCAACTGCCACGGACTGAAGTACTACTGAAGAGGAGTGGAAAGGATCTACTTTTCCATGAGATTTTAGAGTGTACATTTTTTAAACGGGAAAGTAGTGAAAAATTAAATAGCTGTTGAAGCTATAATCATGAACTATTAAGTATTGTTTTTAGGGAAGTGCTTTGTGCATTAGAAATCAAGTTAAACAATGTTTTAAAAGTGAGTAATTTTACTCTACTTGTTGCACCAACAAATTCTTCACTGATTAACTGCATATATGACAGTCGCCACCGTCGGTAAGTAAATTCTATCACAAGAAATTGATTGTTATCTTAGGGTAGATTCGCACCAACTGTCACCGTTAAGTGAAATACATTAATTCCAGTGATTTGACTGAAATATTTTCGTTTTAACTTTCTTTGATTTTAGGGCATGAACTCAGCGCGTTAATGGACTGATTCCTTCATTTTCATCACATCCTCATCTTCTTATCTACAGGAACTACCTTTTACCACACTCGCATTCTTCAACCTGTTTTATATGATTATCGTTCACTCATCTGCTAAGCTAAGGTATGTAAACTTCAGGACCATTATATTTTGCCTTGCATTTTTGTCAGCTCAAACTCAATTTGCATATGCAAAAATATGTCATTTGATGGAAAGGTAGATGTATGATGTATGATGTACTTTAACAATGACCAGTTATATGTACGTACAATGTATGATAGAAACGGGTGGGAGAGGTTTGGCGAACAAGCTCAAATGCCAGCCAAGAATGGAGGAGTAGTGCAAAATGATACAGTTATCATAATTTCCATGGTTAGAGTTCCTGTTGTCTGCAAACTCTATTATTGAAAAAGTGATGATAAATAGATGTCCTTATCCTTCGTACTATTTTAGAAAGATCTCCACTTTGAAGAAAAATATCTCTTGTGTGAATTTGCTCAATAAAATCAATCATAAACCGAGCTAAAGCTAACCGTGGAATCCTCGATCTCTTGATTCATACGTCAACATTTTATTTGTGATTTTCAGACCCGAACCTTGTGACCTATTTATGACCTAACGCTACCGGAAGCATACTTGACCAAATTTATTCAAGACAATGGCAACTTTTCTACGGACTAATTCGGCCTCTTCGGTACAACCAACTTAGTTTTAAAAAATTTGATACATAGCTTTACTCTAATCTTTGTTCAACTAATTTATCTATTTGTTTAACTTCAGATTTCCAGCGTATCTAGCATTGGGTCCGACAATGCCGAGGCGGGAATTAAAGCTGGGAAAGGTGTTATGGACCTGGCAAAGTCTAAAAATATTGTTCAACGCACCAGAGATGCACTGGGTGACATTGGAAATCGACTGAAGAAAAATCCCGTGACATTGGGGGGTAAATCTGGTGCCAGTAGTGCTGTAACCAAAAAATCAGAATTTGCTGTTCCAGCAAGTCGGCCTCCACGTGCTTTTGTCAAACCAAAGACAAGAGCAGTTGAAGCCAAAGTTCAATCTGGATTGAGAAAACAAGTTGGCAGTACTGTCACGGACTCTGGGATTTCAGCCACCAAAAAACCAGAAATCGGGCAAACCCTGGAAGTTTGCAAAACAAAAGACATCAAGACTGACATTCTCCCCGAGGTCATCCAAGGGGTCAAAGAAAATGTGGCGCCAGAGAAACCCGACGCTTTGTTTTTGCACTCAGATGCCATCACGTCAGAGATCGAAGGGGAAACGCAAAACGAGTACAACCCCAAACTCAGCACGGACGTTATCATCGAAGCATATTCGACGGACCGTTTGAACATCATAGATATTGACGTGGACGAATCTAATCCATTGCTAGTTCAAGTTTACATTAAAGAAATCTATGATTACGTGTTTGCGCTGGAGGTAAGAATGTTTATTTAGGCTTTCTCGTTTTTAAATGTGAATTTAGGTTATGATTATACGTTTGGAATAATTGTTTTTTTTTTTGCAGAGGAAGTATCCTATTCGCATTCGCTATTTGGAGGGACGCTCTGTAAACTCACGGATGCGTGGAGTTCTTCTTGATTGGTTGGTTGAAGTTCACATGCAATTCGGTTTCATGCCTGAAACACTGTATTTGACTACCAAGATTTTGGATCGCTATTTGCAGGTAAGAATTCTCCAATAATAATGTTGGGGAAAATTTATTGAACTTATGACTTGATAAGCTTTCTTTTGCTTATGTTAATAATAATCATTTAATTTAGGCGGAACGAAATATTACCAGGAAGCAACTCCAATTAGTAGGTGTAACAGCTATGTATCTCGCCGCAAAATATGAGGAAGTTTGTACCCCAGCAGTTCAAGATTTTGCAGCTGTAAGCGACAATGCGTTTACTGTCACTGACGTGAGAAAAATGGAAGAAGAAATGCTTACAGCTTTGTCTTTTGACTTGGCGTTTCCTCCAGCAGTTTTATTTTTGCGTCGGTTTTCGAAAGCAGCAAATGTAAGTTAACTTCGTATTTGTATGGAATATTTTATTGCGTTTAACAGACATGTTTCCTCATATGTTATATCATATTTTATGTATCCTTTGTCCAGGCTACTATGTCCATCCATTCAATGGCGAAATACATTATGGAACTCAGTCTTGTAGACTACTCAGCATGTCACTTGTTTCCTTCAGAGCAGGCTGCTGGGTCACTAGCATTGGCTCTCTTGTAAGACATTTTTAAAATACAACTTTTACTTTTCAGAACTAATATTACTACTTTTCGAGTGCAAGCTAACTGTTTCTATTAATATAATGCTCCATGTAGAATTTTGGAACACAAAAGCTTGGCTGAAATTTGGACACCAACCCTGCAGCATTATTCACGATATTCATTGGATGCCATCAAATCGGTAGTCTCTCTTCTTGCTGGCGTTTTATCTCGTGCACAAGATGACACCCATAAGTTGAAGGTAGACATAATTTAGTATGATTTTTTTGTCACCAAGTTTGGGTAAATGAAAACAGAATTAAAACTAGTTATTTATTTCACAGGCTGTATACAAAAAGTACAACGGAAAGCGACTAAATCACACTAGCTTGGCCCCAGAACTGAAGGCGGATGCTTGGAAACAACGCGTTTTGAAGGAGGTTTGCAAGGTTTAAAACTGCACTGATAATGCGACAACATGGAGTGGAGTGCATCAAGAAGTGAGAACAAAAAGTGAATAGGAAAGTTGAAAGTATTGAACTAGTTTGTAATTGTGAACGGAAGTGTCGTGTTTTTAATATTTTACCATCAATTAATGTCGACCGAATTACTGAACATTTTAATTGTGACTCTACCATGTTTTTTGTATCTTGATGATGGTGAATACTTTTTAATAATCTTTGCAGTGTAGCATTGATTTACATCTTGATTTTAATTAAAAATGTGTCGTTACGCTCTTTTTGAAAATGTGTAGCATTTTGATAATGTATACTATTGATTGTGAGTTTTATAGAGAGATACGTTGCATCCAAACTGCATAAATGCAACCAAGTTCTTTTCATGATATCTGTCGATCAGATTATGAACGTCAAATTTTACTCAAACTGTACTATAGTTTTAAAACTTACTAAACAAAATAGTTTTTTTTAGGTCGATTCATTTTATTCCTTGAACCATATTGTATGGCATAAATTCAAACGATTTTGAAATTGATTGCTGATTTACGAGCTAATTTATTATTTCAACAGATTGCATTTCCTTCGTATAAGTTAAGTAATTTACGTGAACGCAATGTTTATGTTGCGTTTTAATTTTAATTTTGAAAATTATGAGAATTGGGTTACAAATTGCTTGTCCAAAAGATATAAAAATATTAATAAAACATAAAAATGTAAATAAAAACTTAAATATAGAGTGATACAATACGTTCTTGTATGCAACTTTACTGTCATCTCCACATGCATGCATTCTCAACCTATTGCCTTCATTTTTACTCCTTCATCCAAAGTTATTGGAATTCATAATATTAATTTATCGCACCGTACCTTTGACACACAATTAAAAGTAAAAAAACACGTTTGATTTCACGTAGTATATTTTGCCCCGTAATCATGATCTAGCACCAATGATGTGTGCGTTTATTACGTACTACGTACAAAAGCATACGTACTTACTGCGTACAAACAAACAACATAAAACGATGTTGCAAGTTGCAGTGTTTGCATGGAAGTTTTAATAGATTGCATCACAAGCTCGTTGTATCTCGCTGCACCGCACCATCCTGCATGAATGCACGGACAACGTTGCAACGTGAAAGAAAGAAAAACAGGGCCGACTTTATAAAACACTTTTTATATAAAATTATACGCGTTTGATGAAAGGGTAGTCGTTTGATGCAATAGTACATTTGATAAAAAGGAAAGGGTTGATGCTCAGCGAAATCAAAGTGAGTTTGGAGTGTTGGGTAGTACATATCGTATATTTTCCAAGTTCCTCCCTTCCTACTGAAACCCAATGAAAAAGATTCTGGGCGTTGCTGGAGAAATTTTATCGTCATATCAAATGATACACTCACCGCATTAAACTGATGCTGGACTGGAACTGGACTTCGCATTGACTCTAAAATCATGCGTTGTGTTGATCATGCATTGCGCGACGCGTCATCGTATCGTCCAACTATTGCTCAGAAGTTGATAGGTCATGCATTAAAATTACATACATAGCAATCTCATTTATTTAGTAAAAGCTCATTGGACTATGTAACAATTCTTATGAACATAGAGAAGACAGGAAATTTTAGAAAATGTTATGTCTCTCATAAAACTTATTAGGCATGATTGAGATTTCAATATCAGATTTTCAGTACTACTATTTTATATAATCGTATCTCTCCAGATTCCGAAGTTCATAGAATCTGCTAATTGCAATACTTCAATTCAATTTGATAAAACTAAATAAAGGCGTCGGGCATTACCTAAATAGAATTGTCATTTGATGCTCATGCGAATTGAAGTTTGTGATATATTTTTATTTTTTTGTTAGTAATATACATTATGATGCTGTTTCACAAGAATCTTAAGAAATTGTTTGTCTTTTTTTAATCATGGCGTTTTAACTCTTTGGTTTTCGAAACTCAAGAAAAGTACATTTCAAATACATATTTGAAGAGAATGAAGTTTTACAAAAGTTCATTTTGCCTTAACTCCAAAAAATAGTGAAAATGAGTTTAAAATGAAATAGACGCTAAGACTTGTATATTTTTCCTAAGAAATTAAAGTTAGCTCGATTGTCATTTCCTACAAAAAAAAAGATGCTTTACATTCCTTTACATGTTCCTGGATTACTGCATTACACTTGTCACTTCTCAGTTTTTTAATGTAACGAAAAGGGAGGCAGGGTCGCGACAGGTTCTATTATTCTGTAAAAAAAATCGATTCCAAAAAGTGTTTCTTTCACATCATTTCATACCATCTTTACACAATGCATATCGACAAAGGAACAACAATGAATGACACTGTCCACTCCTCCACTAAATAAAATTGAAATGTCTCATGATACCCCAAAAAGGTTTTATACCTAACACACAGACAAACAAAAACAACAAACTCTGTGTTCTGCATATGAACATGAAAGTATAAAGTAGAGGTACTTCGCATTAGTTTCAGACCTAACCCAAACATTTCTTAGCCTGGCATATTTTTTGGGGAACCAGACAAGGGATGATGATGAGGGATCGGATCGAAGACCAAAAACAACAAAGTAAGCAAGTCTGTTCGTTGGTTCGGTGGACTTGATCAAAATATCAGTGTTCTGTTCTGCTTCATATTTCACATGTACTCAGAAAGATCCGTACTTTTCACAAACAGGAGTAGCATTACATTTTATACTTTATCGTATACATACACAATGTACACAGGGTATACACAATTTTGAAACAAACTAACCTGCAAGCACCATCATCAACCCAAGTTTCTACTTATGGTAAGAAAGAGAACGCGTCTCTCTCATCTCTCCTCCATCTAGACAAGTTAGAGTATTTTGTGTGCTAAAGCATTATCTCTCCATACCTAACTAACCTCTATGCACAAAGCCTTTGTTCAATCATGATTCTCTTGACGATGCTGATGAGAATGATGCCATACATTAGTGTTTACACTTCACTATGTACTATGTGGTGTCTTCATCCGCCTCAACTTTTTGTACGTAAATGTGTTTGCTTCTCCTCTAAAACTGCTGGTGAAACATGCTTCGTTCATGCTTGAAACTTTTAGATTTCTGAGGAATAGCAAGTACATACGTTCATCATTATGCCTTTCTGTCCACATTTGTTCTCTCACCTCGGTCAAGTACACACACGATATTTATGTGTTCTTTTTGCTCTGCTGCTACTTCATTTACAGCACCAAAAATCATACCATTTCATAAGGGACAGAAAAGTCCAAAAGGAAAAAAAGTAAATAAGGAAGGATATCACGACAACTTCCAGCACACGTTCTACTCTACATACAATCAAAATCTATACAAGTACACAAAACAAATAGGAATTACATTTTTTTGTCAATTGTAATTCTATTCATCATTCAAATTTTAATATTTGAACGGTCAGGTCGGTCTGTCGTTCATCTATTCACTTTTTTGGTACAAGGCGGTTTTGTTGGATAAAAATAGTTTTCTTTTTTAAATGAAATAATTTTTAAATATTTTCCTTTGCTATTTAAATGCAAAAGGTTTCAAACACATTTTTAAAGTTGAAATTTTAAAACTTATTTTAATATAAAATCATCAAAGTATTTTTTTAGTTCAGTCTCTCAAGTGTGAAAAAGGGGAGAGGAAAAGTTTTTTATTTGCATTTATTGGGAATATCAGGATACCCCATAGAGGACCCAATGCAAATGCTTATGTGACAAGCCGCATCATCGCATCACCATCAAATCTTGCAAATAAGCTATTTCAATGATCCGCTACTAACGACAAGCTTGTGTTAACGTTATAAAAAATTGACATTTTGTATCTTGTGTAAAAAAAATATGCACATGTACACATTAAACAGAGGAGCATCAATGAAATGATAGTGAAAAACAGTTTTTCTTGGTGACAAAATATATTTTTATTAGTTAGCACGTTGCGTTTGCATCATCATCCATGTTGGACGTGATTGCTCTGTGCAAATAAGTTTTTATACAATTTATCCAGTTCGTTAAAAAATAACATTTTTAGGTGAAAACTTTTCAAGTGATTAAAATCAAAGATTTTATATTTGAACTTGTGATCAAATCAAAAAAAGCACAAATGATAAAGGAATAAAAAAATAGTGACAAGTCACACAATCAACGGAAAAAGCTTCTTCGTTTTTTTCTTCGTTAATTTTTTAACATAATATTTTCTTGGTTTACACGGGTGTAAGCCCAACAAATTTGTCAAAATTCGGAAGAAAAATCAAGAACCGGTTCCCTGTTACTCTACAGGAATGGACACCCACGAGAGCGACAATGAAGGATCAGTGGTGGTAAGCGTTTTATTATTATTTTTGCACGTGACTCTACACAGAAGCTTAGTTTAATTGGTATAGTGAACATTTTGAAACTAGTTTGGTCCCTGAATTCATAATGCCTTCTGTGCTTATCAGACAAGTTAATTTACTGCTAACCACTTGATCAGTAATTTAGTTTTTCATATGAAACGAAGCATACAACAACAGACAACATGAGAAATAATTCTAAATAAAACTTAATTTATAAGGAGAAGCATGGTGATGATCATCATCATATTTTTTTCCATGGTGTGTAGTAAATTAATTAGCACTTTCATACAATCTTGTCAGCATCACATCATCATCAACACGACGCTACTCACCCGCGTCGTCGCGAACGTTTTTCGTTGGAAAGAAGTCTAGGTTGCCTGAAGAACTTTTCTTCTTTCAATGAATCATGCAGAATTACATTTTACTTATCGCGCGGAATCACATAATTCACGTATCATACATCACATTAGAAGGATTTGTTGTTGAATTGCATTAGATACATTAAGATTACAAAGATGATTCTTATTAAATCCTTCCTGTTAGTGTACAAGCATCTTGTCAGCATATGTTTTGCAATAGCAAATGTGTATAATGTCTGCGGCAAAGGAAAGAGTCGCCGGTATGCAGGACAATGACGTTCTTTACGATACTACGATAGTAAACGTGTAGAGATTCCAAGATATTCACAATGAAATATTACCAAAACACACATAAAACACTTTTTTGATCTCATAAAAAGGTGAATAAAAAATTACATGCTTGCAGCGTGTGTTTATTTATGTGTATGTTTTTGCGCTTTACCAGCTGAAGGGAGAGCGATGCGATATGCGCCTCCTGTCACTTGAGTAGTTGCGGTAGATCATCAAGGTTAGTCATCTCACTCAGAGATCCCATCCCACCCCGTTCACGGAATTAATCAAATTATTACTTTCATATCAGACATAAGATGTAATTGGCGACGT
>JAQFZG010001585.1:0-20330 GCA_034695465.1 Entomobrya nicoleti | reverse complement strand
GAAATGTATGAATATAGTGCTAAATTTCTTTTTATATTTACGCTTTCGCAGAATCATGGAAAAGGAAAAAGTCAAGATGAGGAAAGCATCTGTACTGGAAGGGCAAGCGGCTCAAGAAGCAGCACTTAACAAGTCATCAGAAGGGTTAAAAATTCTGGAGAGACTTGTTATGCAAAACGTACATAATGAAGTGCTGTTCGGTAAGTGGTCTTTTAATGAAATCAAGCTACATATTATGACTATGACAGAGAGAAAAAATAATCACACAAGCAATACTCTAATTGCTTTTAAAAATATTTTCAGCATATCATTGCATATTTTATAAAAATTGATTTTAGAGTCATGTTTGTGACACTGTTACAGTAGATGTTTTCAAAATGAATTTGTATTACACTCAACTATGAAATACATCACATTCAGTTAGAAAAAATTCTCCGATGTCAGAGAATTTATGAGCTTTGCTGATTTAAAAATCTTGGAAGCCTGTTCACAGAAATCTGAAACGCAATTACAAAAATCCACAAAACGGTGTTCTGAGAAAAATTCACTTGAATTCCATTATGTTTACATGTTTCGTGGTTGATGATTTCTTCCAAGTTTTAAGAATCTTTTGTATTCAGCAATACAAATTTAAAATACAACATGATTTCACTCTTTTAGTCACCATTCCATTCCATCAAGCTGTGATAAAGAAAGCAAGCGAAAGTTGTAAAGGATTTGGAACTTTTTCTATATTTACTTCGCTTTGCATTTCATCAACCTTCTTTCACATTTCACCAATTGCAATTCTTGCTGCTCAGCTCAAGCTGGGTTGATGGCAGTATAAATATGCATACTTGTACTTATACAGTAGCCAAAATACTAAATAGCAATATAGTAGTATGTAACACAAAGTATAACGGTTTTTGTATAGAAAGTAGCTTGTTTGTAGTGTTACATTTCACGCAACGCATAACATGAAGTTTTTGTTTGTACATTTCATTAACTGCTCGTTTAAATGTAATTCAGTATTTGCTTTTTGTTGCCGTCTCTATTACTAGAAAAGTTTGGATGAATTTTTATTGCACAGGTGTATTGGAACTTTTTACCATGAAAAAGGTTCTAATAGAAGAAAAAACTTTTTATAAATGCTAATGGGATGCGGATGAATGTTTTAGAATGCCTTTAAAGGATTCAAAATCTTTTTCATTGAAACTAGTCATGAGTACAGATACGTAAATACTACTATATATTTTTATTTCACAGTTAAGAAATACTGAATTTAAAAAATACGCATTCGAGAAAAGTTTTCTCTAGAACACTTTAATCCGTATACTTTCGTTTATTGGCATTCATTCACTGACTGAATATAACTTTGTTTACTTGTTTGTATTTAATACCTGCATTTAAGGCATCTTAAAAATCCGCTTTAAGGTCTCAAAACGAAATCTCTTTATATGCTGCTGCGGTCATTTAAATAAGAGTTATTTTACCATCTCAGCTATTCCAACTTTATCGCAAACTTGTTCATGAATTGACTCTTGCAAAAGTTTATAGCATATTTTTCTCTAATGCTTCGCTGGCATCGTACAATGCAATGGAAGGAGCGAAAGTTATAATACATGCGTTCGAGATGTAAAGTATTGTGAATTTTATTGGAATATGTATATTTGTGCCCAAATATACTTTATACTGTATTGTTTGTGATATCCGATTTTCTGTCTATCTATATGTTATAAACATGATTGATTATTTACACAGAACTTGCTGACACATTCATGTATTTTCTCAAACAGATTTCAAGTACTATGAAGATGCTTCTGACGAGTTTCGTGAAACTGGTGAGGGAACCATCCTTCCTTTGTGGAAATTTGCTTATGACAAAGCCAAGAGACTCCATGTTACTGGAATAAGTTGGTCGCAGAGTGAGCCAGATATGTTTGCTGTCAGTTATGGATCATGTAAGTCAGACTAAAAATGTAATGTACTGAAACCTGCATCATTTGTAGCATATCATAGCTTTCTATCTATCTATCTGATAGCATATCCTGCATCTTCTTATAAATTGTTTAGCACTAATTTGAAATGTGGGGAATGAAAATGATCTAGCTAAATCACTCACTCTATCCAAGCATAAAGTCAATCTTCCCATCGATTGATGTTAAGATCCTCTACACATAACAATATGATTTTACATTCTTATAAATTTGCATTGAGTCATCGTCATCATGAGCCATGATGATACGTAGAAAACCCCATAAAACATGTTTATACTGTATATTAATCAGAATCGACATCCTTGTGTATGAATACCTATTCTCAAGGTAATTGTTTTTGATATTTCTAGTCTCTTTCACGCATCCCATCACCGACGGCATGGTTTTGATATGGAGTCTGAGAAACCCAGCTTTCCCCGAGCAAATTTGGATTTCACCAAGAGGATGTATGTGCTGTGCAGTTCACCCACAGTAAGTTATATAAGGTTATCAAGAGGCAAAACACAATTCACATAACACACACACACCTACCTTTCTTTCCTCGAGCGTAGAGCTCTTCATTTCTCTCTACAAGCCAACAAGAGCGTCATCATGCATGACAGTTTGATGGATCTCAGCGAAAATCTTTTCCCCTTGACAAGAGAAAGAAGATGGCTTCATCATCATATCATCTATCAAACTGCATAATATTTTCTAATGTTTAATGCATGAACTAATTCAATTGGATGCTGACATTATTTCAACAGAGAAAGCAGTTTGATCGCTGTCGGCATGTATGACGGAAATGTAGCTTTGATACAGCTTCAACCAGACGAGGACAATGCAACGTCTTCCGTAGTTCTCAAGAATGTTCACGTGGTTCAAAAGCATCGCTCTCCGATTTGGTCTGTGAAATGGGGAGAAAATGATATGGATGGCGATCCAAATTTTTATTCTTGTGGACTTGACGGGAGAATCATTCATTGGGGCATTGATACATCTGACTCTAATGGGGTTGGTGGACTTGGTGGAACAGAAATTTGTACACTTCATCTTCCTGTTGCTCCAGTCAGCGGACCGGATGGAACTACCTATAAACTTTTCGGTAAGTATCATCATCAGTCAAGAAAAAAGTGAAAAGATGCGATGTAGCAAAGTAATAGCATGTAATCATCATTATCATGAGTGCAGAAGAAAATTTTGAAAAGAAAATAGTGGTTGGTAGGAAGGAGCTATCGTAAATTAATCTAATATCCGTTGAGTTTTGGAAACTGCCTTTTGGCATTTACTTCCTTGATGATGAAAATGATCATCGACACTTGCAAAACTAAACAGGAGAAAAACAAAGGGAAAGTTTTTCGGTGATGCTAATGGAAGAGTTCTGTAGTTTTTGTTGTCCTTGACGTGACCAGATCACACACACAACATTTCATACTACCACCAACGCATTTTCTAGTCAGTTAGTGCGTTTTTTATGTGTGTAATCCTATTGTTGAGTTTTACGTGGAATGACGCTGCTGCTGATGATGATTGAAAGTTGAAAAGTTGTTCTTCTCGTTTACTTTCCTTCGAGTCTCTAATGCGATTTTTTTTCTACTTGATAGGATGTGCGAGAGTTCTGGCTTTCCATCCGAGGGAGAAAACCACGTTTCTGGTGGGAACTGCGGAAGGAAATATTTTCCGTTGTTCATCGCTCTACGGATCTCGCTTCCAACAGGTAATCATTGGGAAGTGTTAACAGAAATGAATCAATTTTTTTTTGCATAGTTTCGATATTGTTCTCCTTGATGACGGAGAAAAGCTTCTAAAGAGGAAACTCATTAATGGCTTACATACGTAATGTAGTATATGTAGTAAGTATGCATAATACATATATGCAATATACCTATTTTAGCTTTCAGTTCTTTGACTGAAAAATCCACTTGTGCCCATTTTAATTAAGAATGAAAAATTAATGTGCACATTGGTAGGTAGCGAAAATTGAGCAATCAATTTTAGAATAGGATGTAGAATTGAGATTGAGAAGCTATTTATATCCCCACTTTTCGCTTAGTATGTTCCTTCATGTCTGCATGCATAGTCAGTACATGACATTTCTTCCAGCGTTTCTACTCAAATTGTATTTATACCTATTTTGAGTCGTTTTTATTTGAAAAAAAAAAGAATTTTGAAATTTTAGTTCTTAAGAAATGATTTGAAATACGATGATTGGGAATATGAATGAATTTTTGCCTCAGTTTTTGTTGGTGAACTATTTTATAGGTCAAAAATTGTAAATGTACTTTACTCATCATCATATACATCATTTTAAAACATCTGAAAGGTCCTTTCCCATTCTTCTAGTATTTTATTTTGTTGCATCAGTTTCATTTTTTTCTGGAGTTTTGAATGTACCTTCCTTTCACTTTTATTCATTTTTTGACAAAATTCCTTTTCAATTCAATACAGATATATAACGCTCATTTCCTCCCAGTGGCTGCTCTTGAATGGAACTATTACCACGTAGACGTATTCATTTCCTGTTCTGAAGATTGGACCATCAAAATTTGGGACAAAAAAGATCCGTACGTTTTTATTCAATGCACTTTGTACTCCTTCCACAATCTATACTATGTACTTCTTTCATATTTATTTTTTAAATGTATTGATGAACTTTCCTTTGGAAAAAGAGGATTGGGTTAAGCGAATGATAGAACCTAATGTTAGGACAGGCAAATCTGCTGAAAATATTACTCATTTTTGAACATTGCTCTGAATTAATTTCAGAGAACCCATGTACGTCTTCGAGATCGGAGTAGCTATTCTTGACTGCTGCTGGGCTCCTTATTCATCTACAGTTTTTGCAGCGGTTACAGAAGAAGGGAAAGTAAGGACCTCTGCCGTTTTTCCTTGAAATAGCCAAAGAAATTGCATTTTATGTTGAAAGCTGACATTTTTATTGCGTTATCAAATCCTTCCCTTCAATTTCAGGCTTTGGTGTATGACCTGAACACGAACAAAGAAAAACCAATTTGTTGCCAGCAAATAGTGACAAAGAAAAAAGTGCGACCTCATAGGATTCAATTCAATCCATTCTACCCCATACTGTGTATTGGAGATGATCGGTAGGAAATTGGCAACCTAAAAACTATCGCAATGCACTTACAATATTAAGTTCAAAATCACAATGACAAACAATGTATAGTGATAGAAAAACATTTACATGTACATTCTAGGGGGCAACTTACGACATTAAAGCTGTCACCCAATTTACGTATCCTTCCCAAGGATATTCGCGGATTTCCAGTGGAGGGTGATGGAAAGACAAACTTTGAAATAAACAAGATGACCAAACTTCTTTCTTTGGTTCGAGATCCAGAATCTATTTCAAACCCGAAATCATTAGCACGACCTGACGAAAAGCAAGTTAAAATTGTACTCTCGGCTATGGGGAAAAATAGCAAAGACGCACGAAGCATGAATCAATAAATGTTTATATTTTGTTCTTGATTGAAATTAAAAATCCATTTTATTACGCGGTTAATAAAAGATATTAATTGTGACATAATAAAATCTTACATATACATAGCATCAACGGTTGTATAAGGCAAACACATATTTAATAAGAAAAGTACAAAAATGAATACAAAGTTCCGTACATTTTCTATCACACAGTAATACTTCCTCGAACAAAAGTAAAAGTTATCATCACTTTAAATGGTAAATGC
The DNA here is from genome assembly GCA_034695465.1 of Entomobrya nicoleti. Taxonomy (NCBI): domain Eukaryota; kingdom Metazoa; phylum Arthropoda; class Collembola; order Entomobryomorpha; family Entomobryidae; genus Entomobrya; species Entomobrya nicoleti. Next base: position 14,668 of record JAQFZG010001585.1, on the reverse strand, counting down.
AGGATACAGCTCCATATTAATAATTATTACGGCACATAAAATATATGTTAATTTGATTAGGGTGATATTCATTATAACTGGGGTGAGGTTAATGTATACTACGCACTAGAATTATGATCACTGGAAAACAAAAATTATTAGCTACCGAAATGGTAAGGGTTACAATTTATTATAATATAGCTAATCTATGATTTTAAGGCAACTGGATAACTGGATAAAAGGATACATCAGAGAAAGTCTTGAATTTCATTATGCCTCAGCAGGAAGGTGAGCTTTGGCCTCTTCAAGTATCTGGACAGCAGTTTTGTATTCCGCAGCTGCCCCTAACTCTCCTTGCTGCTCATCAACAATTCCTTTAAGTTCCTCGTAACTTTTCTATGATTATAAAATCGAAACGCTCAACTTTCAACAAACTTTAAATAACAAATAATTGTTATTACAAATGTTGTAACAAAGATATTGTATTCACTTACCAGGAGTTGACGCTGCACCTCAGGTACCATCAATTCTGATTCTTTCAGACAACCTTCTTGTTGCCTCATGAAATGATCGTCTTTTCCTTCCAGCTTAAATTTTTCAATCTTTGCTTTCTGCATTGACGCCTCTTTTTCATAGCTCTGCTTTTCTTTGGTGTACCTCTTGACGACTCCCGTTTTAATCTTCAAAGTTTTCAACTTCGCTGGATCAATGTCTGCAGCTGGAGTGGCCTCCTTTGGGGCTGATTTATCTGCCATTTCTAACACAAGACCTGAAATACATAAAAATTATTGATACTTGATACATGAATCATGGGGTCGTAATTTATTAAAAATTAATAGCAGAGCCACCAACAATATGCCGCGGCCAAAAAAATATTTTTTTCACAATGTAGAACAAACTTCAAATTGAAATGAACTTACAAATCTATTTGCTCACAAAAAATTTCGGATGATTCACTAGGATGATTAACGTACTTATCTTATCTCTTCAAAAACTAAACACAGTACAATTCAATTAATACCAATGAAATTAACCAGTAGAGCTGTCAGCTTCAAAAATTAAAGTTGAATTCCTTAGCTGCTCAGATGAGTCACAAAAGAACTAACGTGAGTCACAAACAAAGCTTAACTGTCACTACTATACTGCCTACTTTAGAAATGGAAACAAATTTTCCTCTAATTAATTCATCTGTCCCACCACAAAATATCAATCATTGACAATCGGAAAAAAGGGTTGAATTGAAGTTGATATATTACACACCAAAACAACTTCACTTACTTACTGGTCACTGGTTGAATGAGACCGACTTCCACGAGGTATTTTCATTTCTTCATATTTAGCATAGAAGGTGCAGATACTCTACTCCACTCTACTGACATCTCATACACATCATTTGAAGCATCTCTATACTTCTTTGTCAGCTGACAGCTTTACGCAGATGATTGCTCTTATAGCATTTTACATACACCAAAATCCCATGTACTGTTTACTGACTGTGCTCCGCTCCGGCTTCGTCTGTTTTATGTGAGAAAAGTTGTTTTTGATTTTGACTGCTGTGAAGTAATTTTGTGTGAATAAATATTGAACTTTGGACATTACAAGGCAATATTTTTTCCTCTTCAAATCACTTATCGTCTTTAGCTAATAGCTGCAAGTGTGGAATTTTTTTGTGATTAGATGAAAGTTAAATGGGACAATAAAAAATACTAGACCATATAGGTAAGTTTTAAAAACTAATTTGATAGTTAACTAAAGTGTGATAGTCATGATCTTAAACTTAGACTAATAATGCAAATCTGAAGTGAAGTAGATGGTTGACAATAATTATTTCAACTGTAAATTAGGCAAATGTTTTGAAATCAAATCTTGATATAAAAAATATATGTTGGTGTGCTTTCGATTTAACAAAATTTGACTTATCGTGTGTACTATTGGTTTGTTTTAAGGTTTCAGCTAAACATTGCATTTGTTAAGTAGGCCCTATCCATCCCAGGCCCTAAAACAGGGATTTATTCCATTACGATGTTTACTTCCAGATTGGCCGTGAAGCATCAAAGGAATCTTCAAGTGGTAAGTAAATCAAATCGCATGTGGTTATTGTATTGTAAGTGACCTGGTTAAAATATATGCACTTGCGGCGTTAAACTACTAATTTAGTTACATGGTATAGTTGACCGGTTTATCTTATGATGCCACGGCTGAAATATGAATGATTTTTTTTAATGTGCGAAAACAAGTTAGGTTATTGATTTGAATATTTGTCAATTTTATTTTTATTTTGTCAGTTTAAGTGACTAGTCTAGTCTCTAGTATAATGCACAATTTTTAATTCCGATATACTCCTCTATCGACTTAACAAAATGATTGTATAATTATTTAGTTTCAATGTTAGTCACATTTGACATTGTATAATCACTAATTTACTCTTTTAGTAGATAAATGGTACTATTGGTTGGTTATCTCTGCTCGCACTCATAGGTTTCATTATTTTCTTTGTTCTAGTTGTTTGAAAACTAAGATTTGACAGACATAAAGTAATGACTGTACGTTCTTTCTTTCTCTAGCTGCTATTTTGATATTGATAAAATACTGATTGTGATACTAAGATTTCGATTGGAATGGTTGGTACATCATTTAATCTTCCCTCTCGAGCATCATTGTGTTGTATAAATTTGTTGATAGATTATTATTCGTAGTAATTTTTTTTGGGCCGCAGTGGAAACAATGTAGTTTACAAATTTTTTTTGGCTGATATAAATTGTCAAGTTTTTTTTTTCAAGAAAATAGTCCACTCTGATTTAGATTTTCTTAATTCAGGCGTCTTCTGCAATTATTATATTGGCTGCTACTAGATGAGCAGTGTCGTGAATTTGAATGAATTCAATTCGTCGCTTTTCATCTTCGTTGTTCTCAGCTCCTTTCTTGTGAATTATTAGTTTGGTTGCTGATGTGTTCATAGGAGCGGACATCCTTCTCTTTTCATCACAGTTGTCCAACTCAAAAAAGTTCCTGTTGGCTGCAAGATAATCTAACATGCACATAAGCCAGCATCCATGAGTGACTACCAAAACATTTTCAGGGGTTTTCGTAGCATCAGCGAGTTTGCACAATCCCTGCAAAAATATCAAAATATATTTTAAAAGCTCATTTTCAAAGTTTCCAACTATTTTTGGAAGCTTAGCTGACACTTATTGGTCTTACACTGAGAAATTTAGCTGTTCTCTTCATCGTGTCTTCATATGACTCGCCACCTGGAAGCGGAATGGCATGAATTCTTCCACCGACTTCTTTGTGAATGTCGTTTGTTGTTGATATGGGCTGAAACTCCAGGTCACCGTAGTCCTTCGAATATTTAAGAAATATATCAATGCCAAAGGCTTATCATGATTTAATTTTGACGTTTAGTGTTATTGACTTACTCTTTCTCGTAAAGTTGCATCCAAAATTAGTTCTGGTTGCTTATTCTGCAGCTGCTTCAAAATATGTAGGGTCGTATCATGACATCTCGTCAGGTCGCTACTGTACACACGTGTGTAAATTTCATCGCTAAGATGTTGTCCTAAACTCTCAGCCTAAATGTTGTAATGTATTAAATGTATATAACACTTATTTTATTGAATTATTGTAGATCAGGCTAAATTCATGTGTGCATTTGCTCATGATTTTACTGACCATTTTAACTCCACGTTCTGATAATTCCCCTGGGGTCCGGGACTGCACAATTCTGGCAGCATTCATTTTGGTCTCTCCACTGAAAAGACAAAAACACGTATTTTCAGTTATTTTCCCCAAACATCGATTTAAAAAAAGTTTATAACTTCGTGTAGTACATACTGTCGAACGAAAGTTACGGTAAACATCCTGAGAGGATTTATAGCTCTAGCAAGTTTATCCAGCTTTGTAAATCTGATATTTGAAAGAAAATAATCTTCATTAGTTAGAAATCAAGAAACCACTTTTGCCCACTCCTTAAAATGTTAACATTATTTTTTATGAATAAATTGATAAAAATGTTCTTCAGAACAAGTTGTTTACTTACCTGTAGCAAAAAGTTGACTAAGAAAAAACCTTGTCGCTATCTGAAAAGACTGCAGAGAACACAATTTTATCGATTTTTGCAAACTAATTGCACATCGTTTGGAGTGTATGAGTGTAATGGGTATGCCACGGAAAGGTCGCGTGTGAATGAAAGGTTACATTTATATGTATAATATTTACTTATGGTTATTTGATTATGTAAGAATGTATCACTTGAATCGGCACACTAGATATCTTTTACTTGCCAAGCGAGTGAAATTTGTATCTCTGTAAGTGGCACGGATAGATAAAGAGAAAGCAGGCAATTTATACATTCACGTTAATATAATAACCAGCTTTTGCTGCCAGTTTGGTGTTTTTTTCCCTTTCTTCACTTGCACTACGCTCTCACGGCTTCACGCAATAATCCACGTCAGTTGTCCGTCACACGCATAAAAGCTTATTTGTATAGCTACTATGTTTGCTTTCACAGGAAGGATGGATTAGAATGTATACCTGATCGGATGTTTTTCAGGTTTTAAGCACGTGAACTAATCGACCAAATCGAGTCACAAGATTTGTGTATGGAGCTTAGCTAGAATATGTTTCCCAATACTGGTTTCTCAGAATAATAGGTAGCTGATGGTTCATTGAATTAGTAAAGTTAGCATTGAAATAGTGTATCAGAGTGTTAAAGTACACAGTGCACATATATTAAATTCATCATCATGTGAACCCTTGTAACCCCTATGAGTTAATAACGGATCGGTATAATTTGAACCACTATAAAGTGAAGTATAAGTAAAATACACTGGACTGTGGAGAGTAAATTTATCGAGACAGCATTATATACACGGCACACGGTGGACTTTATTTGGCAGTATCATATTCATGAAAAGAAAGAAAGAGAAACCGAAAGGACAAAATGATTCGGCAATTTTCGGAAGCCTCGTGACAAGGTCAAATTTTCCCATTGCAGCTGACGTTACTTATCTGTACGATGAGCTATGAAAAGCTGTAGAAACGTTACCGGTTTTTATGATTGCGATGTCATTCCATCATTTTAATGAATTCGGCATTTACAGCTATGTGCATTTGCTGAAAGAAAGAGGTGTATAATTTTATAGGTGTACAGAACTGCTCACTTAAGTTGACAGTATATAATTCACAAGTAATGCATTACCTAAATGTGTCAAGCTTAACATTAAATCTCTGTTGGATGGATTGGTGTAACGACTTGATCAGTTGTTGTATGTAATCATAATCTGCATTATCACGTCATTAACATTTAACATTATGGTTCAAAGTTCATCCAGTTTACGTAAAACATAAAAAAATACACGTGTCATATAACCCCATATGGTTTATATAATAAAATACTTGTCATGTCATGAGTCATGACTATCGACTAATGAAATATGCTCTGATTAATGTAAATTATGAATGAATGGTAAAGCTGTTTTTTATCCCGTTGGTATTGAGTAATTAATTTATGAATTGTGCTTCGTTCTTTTTTGACAGCTTCTGAATCGCTTTCAGAGTACTTTGGTAGTCGCTGAGCATGACAATAACACCTTAAAAGGTGGTACATTGAACGCTGTGACAGCAGCTACAAAACTTGGTGGTGATGTCTCTCTCTTGGTTGCTGGCTCCGGCTGTGCCAAGGTATTAATTGAGAAACGTAACATTTAACTGAAAAAATTGACCTTTATACTGATCAGTGCTTTTTATTCAATGCTAATGCTAGGCTGCTGAACATGCTGCAAAGATAGCTGGGGTCAAGAAAGTTCTTCTTGCAGATAACAAGGCACTAGAAGGATTCCTTCCGGAAGCTCTAACGCCCATTATTTTGGAATCGCACAAGCAGTTCAAATTTACTCACATTTTAGCTGGAGCAACTGCTTTTGGGAAAGGACTGCTACCACGAGTTGCCGCAAAATTGGAAGTACAGCCAATTACTGATATTATTGGTATCAAAGATGCGGATACATTCGTGCGTACAATTTATGCTGGTATGATAAAACAAGATTGGTGCATATTCACTATAATGTAAATTTTTTGTTTTTAATTTGTAAGTAACGTAACTTATGTAATTATGAACTTTTTACTGAAATAGGAAATGCGGTGATGACATTGAAAGCAAAAGATGCTGTTAAGGTTATCACTGTGCGAGGTACAGCATTTGAAGCCGCACAGGAAGGCGGAAGTGCTTCCCAAGATAAAGCTCCTGATGTTTCACTGTCAGACCTGAAATCCCAGTTTGTAAAACAGGAGGTTGCAAAGAGTGATCGACCTGAATTAACGGCGTCTAAAACGATTGTTTCCGGCGGAAGAGGTTTAAAAAGCGGAGACAACTTTAAGCTTCTGTATGATCTTGCTGATAAATTGGGAGCTGCAGTTGGGGCATCTCGAGCTGCTGTAGATGCTGGATTTTGTCCAAATGATTTACAGATTGGTCAAACGGGAAAAATCGTGGCCCCTGTAAGTTTACTGTGGCGGTACCTCTTTAAACTAAATTAATTTGGTTGAAATTCAGGCTAAAATTGACATATTTTCGCCAGGAACTTTACATTGCTGTCGGGATCTCGGGTGCCATCCAGCATTTAGCTGGAATGAAAGATTCTAAGACCATTGTAGCCATCAATAAGGATCCCGAGGCTCCCATTTTCCAAGTAGCTGATTTGGGACTTGTAGCAGATCTTTTCAAAGCTGTTCCCGAAATGACACAAAAGCTCTAAATTTATAAGTTAAATTAATGAAATATGTACACTTATTTTTCGAAACCAAAAATATAAAACAAATCATTTTTTTGTTTATGATGAATGAAATCTAAAACTTCAAATAAAGCTGAATATGTATCAATTAGTATCACTGGATTAAATTGCCTAAGGCAGTGCTTCGAAATCAACTTTTTTTATTCTCATCGTACTTCTGCAATCCATGTTGCCGCAGTAAAAACAAGCAAAAACCAATTCGTTTTTAGTCTGAAATAGTCTGAATGCAATGAAGTTAGTATTGATCTAGTAGAGTAGCGTCGGGTAAATGCTGCCAGCACGATTTGTACGACTCCACCCTATCACCTTATCTATATCTGTACAAGCAAACAGAGCACTCTTACTCTTAGTTCGTTTCGTTCAAAATAATAATCCATCAAATAAGGGTAGCATTTTTATTGGGTTAGTGTAAATCGTCAGCACTTCACACTTACCATACACGTATCAATTGAAACTGCATAGTACATTCACATTACTTATGAAATGAATGAATCAGAAAGAAAATTCTATCACGTGAGTTGTAGAACTGAACTGAAGAAGTAAAATTGAAATTTTTCGAAATGTTTTGGAAATACTTTCTCTATTTATCTCAATTGTCAATGGGGAAATTAAGGGCGGACGTAGTTCTAACTTTACATGCAATGTGCATAATGCAAAAAGTTAAACGTCCATGCTGAGACTGCGACTGGGCAAAAGAGCAGAAGGACATTCACTGACACTGGACTGGAGGAGGAATGGATTTGGAAGCAATCAATATGGAGACCTTTAGCTGGTATGATAAGTTGCAAATCTTTTCTAAAATGAGAACGAACGTCATTCCATATGATCATAAATAAAGGGGTACTAAAATGTCCCACAATGCCCCATGCCAAAATAATTTTACTAATTTATTTAGTGATCATGACTAATGGCCAAATAAAAACTAAGCCAAAATCACACATTATAATCATCCTACACCTTTTAATTTAATGCTTATCATGGCTTTAATCAAATCGTTGAATAAACTGATCATTGACTTCTGCAATGTTTTTCCTTTTCCTCAATATGTTTAGGTATTAGGTCAAGGAAGTTCAGCTAGACAGATCGATTGATTGATTCTAAGCAAGATATGTATTAGGTTTAATCCAAAGAGTTTAGAAGATCTTCTGTGTCAACTTGCATTCATACAGGCAGTAGCATAGCATGAGCATGTAGAAAAAATGTGCATGCTTGCAATGCAAAATGTTCACGAGCGTACAAGCACCAAATTGCGAGTTTACACGTGCGCTGCAATTTATTTCGTTGCGTTGCAAAATGACAATTCTCAAGATATTGATAAAAGAAACCAAAGGTGCAAGTTTTTTGTAATAAATGAATTGCTGGAGAGCACGCCAAGCCTTACAGATTTTTTACTCCACCCAAACCAAAAAAACAAGACGAATGGATTTCATAGAGGTTCATTTCATCACAACTCTGCGCATCGTGTGAAAAGTAAAGAAGCTACCAGAAATCAAATTAATAGCACAGCCAACAGTACAATAATTGGTTTGTTTGCACAGATTTATAAACATATCATTATATCTAGCACGGTTCGTCCTATTGATGTCTGGTCTGGTCTGATGCAGTGCAATGATGTAATGAATTTATTTATGGTACACAAAAATTACCACAATTGGGACAACTATGTAGCAGGGTTTGGCCAATTGGCCCAACATTTTTTCATATAAATTAAGCTAATATAACCTGACGCCTTCTTCAAACTGATGAATTATATGCATAGTGTATTGTATCGCTTAGGTTAGGTACGTCTTGTTATACCATACCTGTTGTGACAGGTGTGCGTAGTCCAGGAATTCACAGATATTTGCAGCTAGTCTACAAATTTTTTTGCCCTCTTGTCCAGTTTGATCTCAAAAGAGCAGCGCAGTGATGATCCACTTTTGTCATGCAAAAATTCATCATTTAGTTGAGCAATAGGGCAGGGCCGAAATGATTGTATTACATTTTTATTTCTTAATCGTTATATGATCGCTTTTTCGATGGACCAGTGACCAAAAATGCTACCTTTGTTGGAGTAAGATCTTCAGATTAAACTAAATGGTAACACTTCCACGAAACGTATATGTTTGAATTGTACTAGTACTGATAAATTTTTATTTTTACGTACAAGATAATGGCTAAATGCATAAAATTATATATATAGCAATACAGCATTGCTAGCTTCTCGATCCCGAAATGGACAAAGGATTTGCCCATTAAAGTCTCCATAATTATATTTTTTGCGGTAAATTGGCGCATCATTACTACTTATGCTACGTGTTACGGGAGTATATACATTTTAAACTGGTTGGAATGTGGTACCAAGCTATATGATTGACAAGTGGTAGTATCCTAAACCAAGCTAAATCGTATTACGTCATGAAAATATGAAACGCCAGATTTGGAACACTGGATTCCGGAGCTTGGGCATGTCTACTATGCCTCAGGGTATGAAGCCAGGAATTTTAGCTACAGTATATAAACTAAATGGCCCAATTATTTTGTCATCAGTCGCATTTCACTTCCCAATCAAAACATTCTCAACTCATTCTTCACTTTTGTGAAAACCAACCAAATCCATCAACATGCAGGTAAAGAATTCAGAAATAATGTTTCGGAAATTATAATATGATCATGCTATAAAGTGTGAAAAATCGTGGGTCTTGTGGTCATGAAATTTAAAATTGTTTTTAATTATTTGTTTAGGCTTTCATTGCTGTCCTTGCCTTGGCCGCCGTCGCCAACGCCGGAGTCCTTGCCCCAGCTGGTACCATCCTCACCACTGGTCCACTCGCCAGGACTATTGTTTCCGCTCCATCCACCATTTCCCGCGTCCCATCCCTTGACTCCGCCGTCATCCAATCCGACCGTATTGGAGGAAACTTCGCCTACTCTGTCAGTGAGGCCCATGCCCATGCTATCTCCACCCCAGTCATCCAACACGTTGCCACCCCAGTTGCCGTTTCCTACAGCGCCCCACAAGTCTACCAACAAGTTGTCCAACAAGTTGCTGTCCCACAACAAGTCGTCCAACAAGTTGCTGTCCCACAAGTCGCTGTCCAACGCGTTGCTGTCCAACAAGTCGGTGTCCCACAAGTCGCTGTCCAACAGATCGCTGGCGTCAGGACCATCGCTGGACTCCCAGCTGGAACCGTCTTGCTTAAGAAGTAAATTCTGAAGTATTAGGAGTCATCCGTTTTATATTATTGCTCACTAAAGTTTAAAGACCCTCTTAAATATTTTTCTATAAAGAAATTGAGTTCATCAATCTGGCTGAATAAATACAGTTTCCCCTGCTGTTTTATGATATCTTACATTATGTATTGCGTGTAATAACTGTTTTCCACATGCATGAGCAGTACTTACTGTTCTTTGTTTTTCATGAAAACCATACATAAATGACAATGTGCATACATGACTGTCATAGGATCACTGATCACTTCAATTCAAAAGTAACATACGATACATCGCGTTGCATACAGTCAATATAACTGATTTGCGTCATTTCACGAAAGAAAATAGTTTAATTGCGGTGTATTTAAATTTTTAAATTCAACTTGCATAAATAGAAAAAAGTACATATTTTGGTGGTCCAGTTTAATCAAATAAAATGAATTTTAAAATATAGAAATCGATTATACCAAACACCCATTAATACACTTTAGTCGTTATCTGACTCGCCACTGCTTGATCCTTGACTCTGATTCGGAAGTTTAACTTCTCCTTCGATAGCTTTGCATTCAGCTAGCAATTGATCATTTCTTCTGCATTCCGCTTCCAACTCTAAAATGCATTTCTCATATGCCACTTTTACATCCAGCAGCCTTTGAATATCAGCTTGCAATGTCTCGACTAAAAAATTTAAAAGCAAAAAGTAAATGCTATTTTAGCAATATTCTGTAGTAAATTAAAGGAAAAATCACTAAAATACATACCTGAAAATTTGTCCGTTTGATAACGCTTCTCCACTTTAGAGCACGTATCTCTCATCCCTTCATTAATTGACTGCAACTGACGAAGAAATTCCTCTCTTCCAGATGACGTTGCGCAGGCTCTAAAATCAAAACAAAATCCTGCAGAATGAACAAGTTAACCAAACAGTGTTTTCTACTTGATTTCTTAAAAACACTTACAACTGGTAAGAATCAACAATTGAATTTAGCAGTGAGAGTTCCTTTTCTAAGTAACGTTTAGAATCCTCCAGTGAATTATATAAACTAAAGAACTGCTTAGTAGAACGATGTGTGGCGGAAACTGCATTGAATAAAAACAGAAAATTAAGTTACATGAAAATTATAGAACAAACGCGCAATAAATTGGGATCTAACCAACCTTGATTATACAATTCTGAAAACCGCAATCTATATTCTCTAAGTTCCATTCTATTCGGTACTTGCTCAATTTGGCGTTTCACAGAAGCGACTTTTCTATTAATTGTGGCAAGCTCAATACGTCCAGCTTCCAAGCGACCTTTGTTTCTATCCAGTTGGGTCAATAGGTCTGCTTTGCTGGCATCTGAGAAATCTTTAAAATTCGGGAAAATTATCATTCATTGAAAGTAACTGAATGAGAGTGTGAGTGAATTCACAGTAAACTATTATATGATCCAGGTTTGCAGCGTTACCTGAACTAAGGGACTCCAGTTCTTTTTGTAATCTTTCCAGTTCATCGTTGCACGAAGCTTTAAATAACTTCTCGTCTCCTTTTAAACGTTCATAAATAGCTAAATATTTTTCAATCTCTTGAATAGCTTCATCGTTCTCCCCAACGGATAAACTTTTCAACTCGTCATCTACAGATTTCGAATTTACTTCAAGTTCATCCAACTGCTTTTGCAGCTCATCCATGTCACTTTGCCTTTTCACAATTTCTGCATCACACTTTGTAAGGCTCTCGTCCAAATGCTTGTTATGGTTTATTAATGCCTCTATTAAATTAGCACCGCCGCCAGGTGCTTGTAAAACTTCTTGCAGTTTCCTTGAGTCGTCACCCTTGCTTTCTTCCTGTCCCTTCAAACGAGGCTTCGGCTTGGGTCTTGGCTATTAAATAACCATAAAATAAAATATATCACAACAAGTTGATTTAGATTTAGGCAACACCAATTCAAAGAATTGACACTTCCCACGTAATCCATAATTTTCTGTTAATCGCAGTTACGCTAAAATAAAAGTTTACCTTCTCTTTGCGTTCTACACTCACTTCCATTTTCTCTAGAATCCCAACGTTTGGAAGTCTTATATTCAATTAACCGACCATTTATAAATTAATTGGTACGCAATGATTAGCTATGTCTATAGCTTCCAAAAACCGAATTATCAGTCACTCATTAGACATCATCTGTCAACTATATCAGGTGATTCCGGGTTCAACAAACCACCCCACTCCCATTACGCTTGGAAAACATAGCTGGAGCTGGACAATGCAATGGCCTATTGTGCAAGCATATTTCAATTTCTCACATGCACCCACCATTTCGAAAACAACAAGCCCGGCTGATCACTTCAGATTTCAGATGCTTTTTTGTTATGCTATTTAGCACACGGCAAAAATACATGTGAAAATGAGAAGAGAAACTTTTGCAAACACGTGCATTGTTTTTAGTTCTGTTTTTGTTCAGAAAAGTCGAAGACTAATTTCAACAGTTTAATTGAATTATAAAATAGCATCTGACATTTGAAACAATTGTTGTAATTCGTGAGTTAACAAGTAGTGTTACCAAAAATGGGTCATCCTGGGGAAATCATTACGTTCCAAGTTGGAAACTACGCTAATTTTGTTGGGGCTCATTTCTTTAATCTTCAGGTTAACGAGTGTATTTCATATCATCAATCAATCTATAATGTAGTTATAATTTTTATTCTAATTAATGATGATGGGGATTGTTTTTATTGAACAGGATCCGGTAAGGCATCCTGAGCATGAGTCCACTTTTAATAATCTGGCGTTTTGGAGGGAGGGTCATAATGCACAACGACAAAGAGTGGTGACGCCAAGAGTGCTGATGTTTGATTTGAAGGACAACTGGAAGGACAAATTTGTTCAGAAGTCCAATGATTTTCCTAATCCAAAAGCAGTTAGAGGGACTCCTACTCCCACAGGTGCAGGTGCATCGCAGCACTTTTTAGATAAAATTGAAAAAGAAGTATCCTGGGATGGAAAGGTGCAAAGAATTAATTTGGGAAATGATAATTCCGATTCTGAGGACTCAGAGCCTAGCTCGTCTAACAAAAGGTCAACTAAGGAGAACGTTAAACAGGACTCATATGATTTTGGTAATTGGGGAGATTATGCGGAATGGAGGCTTCACAATACAGAGAAATGTGCATTCCGCATCCCTAACTTTATGTATAACTCTGAATCAGATGAATTAGTTAGTTATGGGCAAGGATTAGGTATTTATCATAAATTGGAGGAAAATGTTGAAGATGGAATTCGCCTGTACGCTGAAGATTGTGACCACCTGGAGGTACCTTAGCGTTATTATTAATCTTCCTTTTAAGTTTTCTTCATTTTATTTCATGCTATATATATTTCTTGGATTTGAAGGGTTTCCATATGCTTGTCGATGAGTATGATGGGTTTACTGGAATATCCGCCGGAATTTTGGAACATTTGGGAGATGAATATGACAAGAAAGCTTGTCTTGGGTTAGGGATAAACCGACCATTACCTGAGAAAGCCCAGGGAATTTCGCTAAAAGATTACAAAATTAGAATAAGCAACACTGTTCAACTCTGGAGTGCATTCAGTCGTCACGCTAGAGTATTTTCTAGTTTTGGATTATGCGAGGATACGTTTTGTCTAAACCCCGTGGCTAGAAAATTTCCTGGTATTATTCAAGACGTGAGTTGGCTTACAGATGTGGGCACAATTTGTATATAAGATGTATCTAATCACAATTAAGTACTAATATATATTATGAATTATGTTTTCAGTGTTCTTTGCCTACTGTATCGAGTGCGATTCTTGCGGCCACGTTAGATTCATTAACAGCTCCTTATCGACTGATTTCTCCTAGCTTTCCCCTTCATGAAATGACAAGTTTGTTAAATGCTTTCGGACATAAAATGGCACTGATAGGCTCCACCACCCCGTTTCCACTTAATAAGCGTACTTTGTTCAAAGCATTAAATGAAGATGGATTTTCTGCGTTGACGAGTTTTTGTCCAAATATTAACATTGATCTGGATAAATCAATCGGCAATGTATTTGTCATGCGGGGGTTCAGTCAAGATCAAGTTATGAGGTGAGCAAGCATATTTATAATAGGAGTCCATATTAAAATACCCAAATATGTATGTATGAACCTGCAAAATTCCTAATTCAATTGTATGTTTATGTAATTACAGTAAGTTGGAATCTCGTGAATATAAACAAATACAAATCAACAGTGTCATCGCCTGTTCAGAATTATATTGCCAAGAATCGTATCCCAGGTCCGTTCATGTCATCAAAGACATTCCAGTACCCTTCAAAGTATCTTACCCTTATCCAAACTTACACGATAAAAGTTATCTGGATATGAATAGCAGACCTAAACCGTACAATACATCACAAGGTAATATTTTAATGAAAATGTGATGTTATTAATACTACTCATTAGCAAACTTTCAATTTTTAATGGTTTCTTGCTTTACAGGAGAATCCTGGTTACTACCAGCTATGGCCAGTGCACACAACACTCCTTTAATGGGTACTGTTTTGGAACGAATTGTCGGTATAACAGGTGGCGGTAGTAGTGGGTCCATGATGAAAATGAAGTCATTCTATGAACCCTCGTCTAGAACATGCAACAGTGCAACGATTGAATTCGAAGACTACGCTGAAAGTATTAACGATTTAAGCTCGCTTCAAGATTCTTACTCAAAGGAATAATATAT
>JAQFZG010001584.1:0-20338 GCA_034695465.1 Entomobrya nicoleti | reverse complement strand
ACGAGTTCTTGCGGACTTGTTTAATGCCACAGTTATTGTGCCATCAAATCATATTTTGCATTGAAAAAATAACCATATTCTAATGCATTTTTGATGTTTCTGTGTTTCTGAAACTTTAGTTAAGCTGAAGTTTAAAAACTAAATGATGTTTTTGTCTATAGGACTGTGTTAAAAAATTCAATTGTAAATTTCCTTTGAAACAATGGCAAAATATTTATAAAAATGTCAACATTTAAAATAATTTTTCAATTTGTAATTAAATAAAAAAAATGTATGGATTTTTATGTCATCTTAACTAAAATGCTTTATATTAAATGAATAAATCTCTATATATTTACACCACTGAAATTCTTATATTTCAGTTGATACATGCTTCATGTTTGCTTTGAGAAGCAATGAAAATAATTTCATTATCAATTTATTCGTCTAAGAGGATACGCGAAATCTAATCTGCAGAAACTTTATTAGATAGAAACTTAACATTTAAAAAAGGCTCAGAGGCAGATGTCTATATCTATTAAAAGTCTCACAAGAGGAAAAGATAAGATCCTTTAGAGATCTTGCTTACATGCTTGTATTTTTTTTGTAGTCGCATACCTATAATCAGCAACCAACCGTAAGCACCCAATTATAATAATCAATCGTTCAATTAAAATGTATATGAATACAAATCCCTTCAGGAATCTGATAATAGTGCAAGCGTATTTATCATCTAATTGCTTATTTATTAACCCGTGTTAACTTTTTACAGAGCTAATGCGACAGAGGTTAAAAAGTCCTAGTATAATTATAAGACTATTATTAAACACTGCCAAGCAATAAATTTAATAAAAAGCAATCCTAAGTAAAGCTTGACTAAGAAGAAGCCTTGGTAACATCAGGACAAATAATGTCACTGAATTCTTTTCAAGTAAAGCAATTTCTGATATATTTTTTTGTCGAACAAGCATTCCTTAAGGTATTTAGAAAGGACGACATATCAGGGTCAAGATCGCACGTGTACACTATCTCCTTGTTTATTTAAGCAGACTTTTTGCTGTTGTCAAGAGGCTGAAGTAGAAGAAAAAGAAAGTACGGTCTTTTATGGTCCACTGATACTGCAAAATAAATGATTTTTTTTAATATACGTGAAAAGTGTATTGTTGTAGGTTGGGAAATTCAGCAACTAAGATGGTGCAAAATCTAAACAGAAGGTAGATACAATGAAAATGTGAAGACACGCGTGATCGAGTTTGGAGAAAAAGTTGTGTCGGAAGATCAAAAAGACTGATTTCCTTTTCATGTTCATGGCTTTTTTTGCTAGCTACGACAATAAAAAAAACTTGAGTATTCTGGACAGGTAACTTATTTAAGCGAAGTTTTCTTTATTTCTTCGTGAAAAGTTAAAGTACCAATCTGAATGAACTTTTAGCCTGGCGTTTAGCGAAGTTTTAAACACTCAAATTTGAACGGAATGCAAAACTTGCAAATGTATTTATAGACTAGTATTTTAAATACGTCAGACATATATGTTCAACTGTCATTCTTTTAAAAAAATTAGTAACAAAAAAACAATTATTATTATACTTTACTGTCCTTTAATACAGTGTTGTGGTTGACAGTGAAAACTTGAACATTAAAAAAAGGAAAGAAAGCAGGTATGAGTACGTTTATTTTGTGTGACAAATATTTGTATGGGCTTCGTTTGTAAAAGTATTCTAGCATCTGTAAAGAAACATCTAAATAGGACAATGAACCAGGGTCAAGATCGCACGGGTATGTAATCTGTACTTATATATTAAAGTTACTTGTTTGCCTTTTCTAAGACGCTTGTGTGGAAAGGTGTTTTATGGTACGACACACATAAACAGTTTATTTAACGTATCAGAAAAGGTTTTTCTTGAAAAACGGAAAACTCACCGGCTGAATTGCTGTAAAACTTTAACAAAATGTTGGGAAAGAGGAAAAGTAGGAAAATGTGTTGTTTTTCTGTGGACATTTTTGGAAAGTTTTTTATTATGGGACATCGAAGGTTGGCTTCTTTTTACGATTTGCTTTACAAAAATTCAGGTGAGGTAATTTAACTATCTTGACGTTATAAAAACTAAAACCCGAATTCGCGAAATCATAACGCCCGTTACAAAAAAAAACTAATAATTTTGACACATTTTTAAATTGATAGAAATAATATGTAAACAAATAGTAATGCGTAAATATGACATTTATAGTAAATAAAATATTAAACATCATTCCATGATTATCATTTTTAACAACTGATATCATTTATTCCAAATACAGAAGTTAAGCATAAATACATTTTTTTACACATTTCATACATAAATATTTTTTCATGTACCATCAGTCGCATTCAATTTCGTACAATATGCACAACTTATTGTTAACCAGAAGATTTCAATTACAATAAAATCTTTAGAAATCAAAAGTTTGAAAAAAAGTATACATTCCTTTTGTACGAATAGTTCATATTTCCATGCATGTTTTTAAATATCTGTATACTGTTAAACATAAATGTATACTGTTTTGAACATTTTTGTTGAGTAAACTAGTTTACCAAACAATGGAATAAAAACGTAATTGTAAAAATTATATTACAAATTTGTGGATTAAGTTGGCCTCCGTGATGCATCGCTTCTGGAAGGTTACCTGCAAAAACAAATAGAATAAAAACGTTAAAATACATCCCAACGCTAGATTTTTCTCTCCAAAAGTTGCTATAGTAATGCATATGCTGGAAACCCTATCAAATAACCTGATTTTCACTCGATTGAACTTTCACTCAATATTTTCACTCGAAACCGTAAATTTACTTTACAGATCATTAACTTCTTATATTCCCCCAAGTTCTACGTGAGTCCACAAGTCTAGACTGCATTATGCAAACAATTTCACCATCTTTTCTCGGCAAAGCTACGTTACCAAATTGAAATCTGAGTTATTCGTCCATAAACCAAAAGATTAGGGACACCGTTTTTTAGAAAAAAAGTGAAAATAGGGAGAAATGCTCTACAAATAAAGGAAAACGCATCCAAGTAAATAAAACGTACCAATAAAAAAGTCATCCAAGTCAAACAACTTACCATTCAGTACATGCACACTTATTTCCTGTGCTATGGCATTGGATGGAGAACAACTGTAAATGCCCGAGTCGGACGGTCTTGCTCTCTGAATCAGCAAATAGCTGACGGTCACATCACCCTTCTCAGTTATTACGCTTACACCGCCTCGAGGTGAGTCGTAATTTATTTCCTGTGAACCAATTCAATAGAAAAATGTCATCCAAAAGTTTTCTCTGCTTTCTTCTCAATTTCATCATGAATTTCTAATAAGTCAAGAATACTTAGTCTTTTTTATTTGAACATTTAATTAACTTGAAAATATAATTGAATTGGCTTCAATAAACTATTTAAATGAACTTAAATATAATACGATAATTTCCAAGTTTATATAGGTTACATACCTGATTGTTGTGAGTCCATTGGATATTGGAAGGAGGTTCTGGACTGTGTTCTACGATACATGTTAGATTGATAGTACTTCCGCGACTGATATACATCTCTGGTGCTCCCATTATCGTCGTATTGGGTTCTGTAACGACAAACATATTAAAAAAATATATATTTAAAAATATAGCCATAGAGTTTGATGTGAGTATTTTGGTAGATTTGGTATGCATACAATATTTTCAAGGTTTATCAATACAGAAATACTCATGCAAAATTCATACACCTTTTTATCTCACTATATTTCCTACAATAAATATATCTACAGTATTATATGATATTTGACCTTCACCAAACAGAGCACTGGAAGGTATAATACTCCATACATATTTATTGTAAAATATCTGATATCTTTTTATGTCACGTATCAAATTTGATTTGCAAATTTATTTATTTTTCACTGAAACCATACCTTTTTATCTTTTTGCACAAATACCAGCTTGAAATATAGTTGTGGTTTTAATTTTTAGATGAGCTTTTTTAGGATCCAGAGATTGCTGACATGCAATAGTACCACTTTCAACGAAGGGCTTTGGGAAAATACCCCAAACGAATTTCAGCACAAGCTTTTTAGATTTAGCTTTGTGATTCAACGAGATAGACAACATCAGTTGAATAAAGTACATGTGAATTCGTTTTGAAGGTTGGAAGGACACATGTGTTATGTTCTCCTGTATTCATGTCATGACTCATGACACTCAAAGCAAAAAACATGTTGGTAAAAAGTGGCCGTCTGTGTAAAGCAGGATTACATGTTAGGTCCATCCAGAGCGTACCATCTGGTTAACCTTGTCAGTTGGAGAGCAAAGCTTAGTTATGCGTCAAGAGACATCATATAAAAAAATATGGCTGGAATAATCTTATTTAGCTTTAGTATTGCATATAGTACTTTGTGGTTTGACTCAAAGGACGAGAAATTATTTCAAGGTGAAAATTTCCATTTAAAAAGCAACTGGACGGTCGTTTTTAGAAACGGTCATATTTTTTGCAAGTAAATCACATATTTTTTGGAAATAAAGTTTTTGCACAAAAATTGTTGACTAAATGAAATAAAATCCCTTGGACATTTTTGCTGAGATTTTGTAAAAAATATTTGCAACGTTTCATGATAATATTTTTTACAAAAAGTGAAAGCAAGTGAAAGTGATCATAACATGTAATCTGATTATTAAGAACTTTAGTTTACTAACTTTTGTTAATTGTGTTTATGAATAATTACCCGAAATACAAAAACTTTCTAATCGCCCACTAGCCCATAACCCGCTTAAAAAGTTTTTGTATCGGGTAAAATACCTTTCTCCTTGGGAAATACTTGACAAAACTAGATTATTTTTTGGGCCAAATCTCGTGGTGTGCAACGTAACAGCTTAATATTTAGTAGAAAGGAGACATACAGTTTCTAATCGTAAGTGGAAACAGGGACAACTTTGCTAATGACTGCCTACTGACACGATAAAAAGTAAAACTTGTAATTTCGATACAAGGCCCCGATAGAATATTTCAAAGGGATATGTTACGTCTTTGCAAATTTTATTATCTAAAATGCTAGAAGGCTTTGGTGCTATTATACTTTTTGGCATTTAGGGAAACTTTGCAATAAAACAAAGTGAAATTCAATTTGTAATCTTTTTTCTAGGGCTGCCTTAGGATAGCTTGTTAAAAGAAGAGGAAACTTCTGACGATAAAATGTTTATTGTTTTACATCAAGCAATTTAGGTGATTACTTTCACAACTGAATGAGATCTAAAACTATATGCTGGAATGCATTGAAATTAAATCAGGTTTAATTTTTTTTCTGCAAAATGGTTATACTATATATTGCACCTATATATGTCTGGGCTATTGGGGGAAAAATTATTATGACTATATATTGTAGTTGGACATTTAGATGACCATGTTAACAGCTTTGTTATTGTAAAAAACTGTAAAAAATACAATTTGTCAAGCTTTTACTATCTATGCATTCACTACATTCATTTACAAAAAATGGTTAATATTTTCCTCGAATATTTATCCAAATCCACTTAAGTTTAACTTTAAAAGCTACAAAATTATCCGCAAAGTAAGAAATTGAGCTTATCATTATGTAATATGTGTACAAATATAATTTGTTCAACGACGAACACGATTAATTACCAAAGTACAATCAGAGAACTTTTATAATCGCCAACCACCCGCATTGGTCGTCTTAAAATAAGTTTTTCTTTGGTATCCTGTTATCTTGAAAATGGTTGACAAAACAAGGTCACATTTTGTCAAAACTTGTACTGTAATTTACAGCATTATCTCGTATCAGCAATGCTACCACCGGCTTAAACGCCTAGACAAGTTTCCTAATGACTGCCCACTCATTTGCTTACAAAGTTAAAGTTCCTTTCACTTGACATGCATACGAGTCAACTCAAACGTTAATACAAACTTTGTTCCTTGCAAATTGCATTATCTAAAGTAAAACCTTGTTTTGTACAGTAATGAAGTTTCTCGCATCAGCGAAACGATGCAATAAAAACAAAGCAATTCAATTTGTCTTTTATTTTCCTTAGCAGCATAGATGTCTTAATTGGAGAAACTTTACAGAATGACGAAAGTACCGATAACACTGTGTTTGTTGTTTTGCATAAAGGGATTATTACAAAACTCTATTCCCAAAACTTGGTACTTAAAATACGTCAAATACAGTAAAATGGATAAAATAAGTGAAAATTAAGCAAACTACAATGCAATTAATGTATTCATTAAGAATAGCGTGTTAGAAGCCCTAAAATTCAATATCGAAAATATATTTAACTGATTGAACGGCAACCTTCAAAAAATATCTCGGGGCATTTCGATCGTCCTCCAAAAGTGTTACCTAAATTTCAGATTTATTTTCCGATTTTCTTTCGAAAACTGTATTAAAAATTATTCAACCGGGCTATTTCTCTACCGACTAAACAAAGCATGTTTAAATCCACCAAAAAAAGCATTCAAGGACAAACCCTTCCGCTTCGAAGAATCGATCAGACTTCCTTTTGTACTGCACAGATTACTGATTGCAAAAACCCTAAATCCCTCCGAGCAATCAACTGTTCGTGCCTTCCACTTATTTTGGTAGACACCTTTTCCCTTTCACAAAAGATCCACTATGCCTATTGTACATTTCCCACAATTCACAAAAACTTGTCACTTGTTTATCTTTTTTGTCCATTCCAATTTAAATGTCAAGCGAGACCAAGCCCTTCAGGGAAAAAGTTTTTTTTTGCCTTTTATTCACACAACTACAAAACAGCAAAAGGAAAATATGCCAAGCGACAGTAAAGATAAAACGACAGTCGTTTCAAAGGTGAAAGTCGCTTTTCCTTTTTTTCACACAAAATCATTTCAGAGAGAAAAAGGTTGACAAAATGCACGTCTAAGCCCAGAGGAATACATTGACCTTCTTTTCTTCTAAAAAACGTACTTTTGGCTTTAGCAACAAAAATAAGATAAGAACCGAACCACAATTCGATACAAAGATGATAAAAACACGTCAAGTGGAAAAAATCTCAAGGTTTATCGGATTCTTTTGGCCTTTTTTTCAATTTATGCTGCCAAGCGTGCTTTTTATCAAATCATTCCAAATAAAATTATAGACTCAGGTAAAAAAAAATATTATCTTATATACAGTATACTTGTGTACTAAAAACGACTTATTTAGGCTAAATTTTCACTCGTTAGTATTATCAGTCGTTTTTTGCACAACGAAATGTAATACAAATTTTTCTGGTTGAATACCAGCTTTATCTTTTTTCCTTTCAAACCCAAAAACCAAGCCTAGTTACTCAGCTTACATTCCAATTACGTTTATATTACATTTCATTACTTCTCTCTACCCCTCTACGTCTCTTTTCATTACTTTTCATTACCAGTTTCCTTGGTGAACTTACATAATGATAATACACAAGTTCATTACATTTAACACGAAAAAAGCCACGGGAGTAATGAAACAGCGAATACGTAGAAGTAATGCAATCTTGTAAAGAAACGCTGCTTTCTACTTAGCTCCAAAAAATCTTAAAGAAAAACCCCACTATATCATCATCATTTCTGTCTTGTTTACAAGTAAGTTAGTTAGGTTTTACTGCTTGTAGTGTTGTAACTATTACAGTAGTACAGAGAGACCCTTGCTCATTTTATTTTTAATGTGAGCCGGAAAAGAAACAAGCTTGTTCATTTGTTTTGATGGTAGGAGGTATTTTTTCGTAAGTTGCTATTTCATTATGCGGTGTATTGGCCCTACAGTAAAATATAAAGAAGTGGAGTCTGTGGAAAATTGTAAAACTGACCAGGCTCCAGAGAGACACATTTTATTTCGTGGAAGCTAGGGTCATTAGTAGTAGTACTATTTGGAAAACATACTGTGTATACTTTTTATATTGCATATGAAAAAATAAGGCTAGAATTCTAAAGAAATACGTATACATACATTTCAGTATATAAATCCCTTACACAAGTTGAAAATTAGTTGGGAGAAAATAAGTAGGTCAAGTAGGTGCCGCAGTAGAGATTTCGTTTTGTACGGAATCCAACTTATGTTCGTTTGTAAAACAAGTAGAAAAAAAAGCGACGAGGATTTGGGGTTTTTCAGACCGAATTGTATTTGTATTCATTTTCTCCTTATTTTTTACGAAACGGACTTATTATTTTGGGGTATTTTAAGATTTAAGAGTAGAGAATTTTGGCGAAATATTTATTAGTAAATATATTAAGAATACCAGATTATTATTATTACCATGACAACAATGTCAGCATATCTTTTGATATTACTGCTACTATACCATATTCACTTCAAAATATTATCTAGAAACAGCTTCAAATATGGCATACTATTTATAATCAAATCAGAAATAACCATTTGTCCGAACGACTTTGATGATGCTTCAAAATTTTCTGCTTGTCTGACAGCACAATAGACACCATAATGAAAATCAGCAATGGTTTGGCTATCACCCTAATGGTTGTAGATATTTGAAATTTTATATAGAAGCTTAATATAAAGTGTAATGTCATATATGTAGAAAATGTACCAGAATTTATAAATATACATGGTCATCAAAATAAGCATTATGATGATAAGATGTGAAGATGATGAAAGCTTGAATGAAAAGGAGAAGTGCCAGAAAGACAGCATCTTAAGAATACTGGCATAAAGGGAACATTGTGAATGGGAATGCTGTGTGAGCATTATAGTTACAATGGGAACAGTAGGTTTCCTTTGCTTTCACTTAAGTAGAGAATATAATTTTATTTATGAATGGGTTGAGTGAAAGTGGCATTAGTAAATTCTGTGAGAGTTCAGTGAAATGAAAAGAAGGGGAATATAGACAGACGGACAAAGTAAAGTAGTAGTAATGACGGTAATGATATTAAGTCAAAAAAGGAAAGATATATGTTATGTTTAATGGAAGCTATTCTACAATTGTATTCTTAGACCAAAGGCAACAATTGTACAATGACGAGAAAGTGAAGAAAAAACATTTTCGTGAGTTACGTACATGTCGCTTTTAACTTTTTAGTTTTATTATTTTGTTTATTCCTTTGCTTTTTTAGATATTTTTCTTGGCGTTTTCGTGCAATTGTTCCATTGTTTATGTTACAAAAATGGATTATTTATCAGCATGAAAAAATAATTGGATGCTTCATCCGTAAAAGTGGATATATCCGGCTTTTCTTATATTATTTTATAATTGTTTGCCTGTTTCTGACATTTCATCGTACACGTATATAATTTTGTTACGCATGAAATTAGATATATGGATATAGAGAGAGTTATAATGTAAACTTACGAACAACAATAAGATGAACAAAATGTCCTATTGGTGGGGTCGTACTAATTTGGCATTCGTATATTCCCGAGTCACGTGCCTAAAATGAGAAAAACATATGTAAAATAATATATAAAATATTTAAGAAAAATAATAACATTAGGAAACTAGAATGTCGTTTTCTCACCTGCGGATATCTAATTTGTAAAGTCCATTCATCTGAGCGAGGTTTATGAACGGCTTGAAAACGTTGGTCACTTGTGTACGTGTCTCGACCCACAGTTAATAAATGGATGTCACGATGTCTCACCCAAGAAATCTTAACAGCAAAAAAATAATTTAAATGCGATTTGAATTCTTGTCATTTGTTTTTTATATTCGAATTATTTCCTCTTATGAATAAAATACAGGCTTACCGTTCGATTTCCAGAATTTCGAACACGGCAGGTCAGAACCGCCGTTTTTCCAACTAGAGCAGTCACATTCCTGGAGTATTCGGTATCGAAATCGGGACCTGGTGGGTTGTAATTAAATGTAAAGTCGTCATCTTCTTCAGCCAAGTTGGTTGATAATACTGGAAAATAGTAAAATATTAATTTTTTAGAGAAAATGGTGAAACGCTGCATTTATTTGGAAAAATAGTCATGTCGTTAGCTACATACTATAAGAACACCAGCTGATTGTACAGAAAGAATGTAATGCAGTAAGGAATGATTGATGGAGTCAAAATGATATTTTTATTCGTATCTCGTCTATTGTTATATTTTTTGTGCTCGTTTTGGGAAAAAGAATAAAAGATAAAGAATATTACACTGAAAATGATGAAGATTTGCAATAAAGATGAAAATTGGCAGATTACAGAATACACTTGGCAAGCTGAATATAATGACGTTCAAGAATTTTCGCTTTATTTACAAGAGAGTGAAGTGAACGACCTATAATGATGATGTAGGAAAATGGAGCGAGAAAAGTGAGTTAGTCGGGGAAATGTATGCAAGTTTTGCAGTCGTAACGAGTTTCATAGCTTTATTTCTGCTTTTGTTATACGAGTCTGAGGAAAATATTCCGGATAATCCAGATTGTGACTTAGCTATACTTATTTTTTTGGCTGTGGGAATTTATTTATTTGATGGAAAAATTTGTATTTGCTTTTGTTATATAACGCAGCGTCTTAGAACCAGCATGCATGTATGCATGCATAATCAATACGATCCATTGAAATATCAGGACTACAAAGGGATTCACTCTTTATTCGAAAGACATCTCTTGAATTTGTTATGTGAAATTTTACCCCTGATAGCGGGCTAGTAGCCATTATTCAAGGCTTCGATATTATAGCATAGCACCCTTTTTATTTATGTTTTATTTGGTTTCAAATGAAATCGTCAATCTTTTGATAGATGATTTAGGAACCAAAAAAGCATGTGTACAACAAAAAGAGATAAATTGACAGCAAATTCGATTTATTTGAGTTAAATGACAAAACAGACGTTAAGATTTTTTATAGTTGCGTTATACAATTTAAAAACGAATTGGGAAATGGGTTTAAGATTACTTAAAATGTGAATGGATTGAACCGATTTTCTTTATAATAACATATATATATATATATATAACATTGATTGATGAATAAAATGAGAAGGATTGAGTTTTGATAGAACATTGTAGATAAACTTAAGAATAAGTTGGATAGACGAATGATGTATGTACGTCAATATCTAGTTTCCAAATTGACTAAAAATAGCTTTTGTTATGAAACTACGCTTTTCTGAATTATAATGAAAATCTTTGAAATGTTTTTACATTTATGGTATAAAAATGTAATTATGTATCTTGTGAAATAATTGATATAACGAAATTAGGAACTAACAATGCAATAATGAATGATTGGTACATATTTACCAAAAATCCAGAAAACAAAGCATGAAAACTTATGACAAAAATTATGATACACACCGCAATGTTTTTAAGATTAATTTCGATAAGTTGTTTAACGTGGCAAAAGCTGCAAAACCTATTGTAAATTTGGGAAACTTTAATAAATTCATAATAGGCTACTGAATAAATTTACGATGGCAAAATTGTCATTTCATTGGAAAATTGAAAGTAGAAATTTTCCTAATGGAAATTTCCAACAAGATCTGTAATACACTATTCCATCAGTAGTTATAAATAGAGATTTGGTTATATTTTTTGGGTATTCTAGCCTTAGTAAATAAATACACTATATTTAAATCAGGATATCATTTGATTGATATCAAAAAGCATGTTTGATTAAATTGATTTGTTGGTTCCAGTAAACAAATTCATTAAAAGCCGGTGAAAATTTTGTTATTGTTTATTAAGTTGTAAATTACTGATTTTGTTCTTCTTTCAACTGCTATTTTGATAAGCCAAAACTGATTATTAGTCGAACCCTTTGCATTTACTAGCAACAAAATAATAATTTGATGCTTTCCAAAGCCATAAACAAGTGGTTTTCAGCAATATTTTTGTTTTTGTTGTTCCTGTTCATTATCTTGCTCAATAAAACCCCTTTTTCCGAATTATCTCTATACAGATAAAACACAAAAATAACTTGTTATGAGCTTGTAGTAACCATTGAAGTCTTTTTCCCATTAACTTTACTACTATACAATTTCAGTAATTACAGTTGCTTTTGTATCTTTCTTTTTATAACCTTGGGAAAGGGCAACACTACCTCCAAACCTCGTTATTATTTACTGCGTCAAGTTCATTCAACCTAAAACCTATCATTACTTCATTAACTGTATTTCTCTTACAATTTCTTACAAAAAGAGGCAAACTAAAACACAAACAAGCCTATAAATATCCACCTTTAAAACACACATGACTTGAATATATTACCAGGAAAAATAAAACTTCAACTTTATTTACCAAACAAACCGAAACCACCCAATCGATTATTTACGTATACCTTACACATCAAATACAAGAAACACAGATAACATGTATAACATCATAATGTTGTATTGGGACGTTTTTTCAAATATCCTACTCAAGCCCATTTTCATCGTTCAAGCAACATTTTTGATGTTAGCAGATTCGATGGTAGTACATGAATAGAATTCGTCCCTAGACATTAAATAACGGAAGTAGTTAGTACCTCTTAAACTACTACTCAGGGAGAGACTCTTGTAAGAAATATGTAGTCTTTTTGCGTAATTCCCTACCTTATCCAGAATTTCTACTCGACTCGACTTCCTGTTTTGGTGAACAGAGAAGCCCTGAATAGCAATAATCCACGAAGAAGATACAAACCACCACATATTTTACAGCTCAACGGAACTTTGTGAAAATTTAACACGTTCACTCGTTTCATCTTTTCTGCTTTACTTTCTCCAGCTAGGTTAGCTTTAGTGAAAACTCAATATGTTCATCTAAATAACCGTCTGATACAGTATGTGAAAATTGCGAAAATACGTCGTTTCGTGTTAGGAATTACGTTAATTTCTTTCCATTGAACTTATAACCCATTATAAACAATCAAAGACAAGCGCCATGACCATCAAAATATTTTAAGGTGAGGTAATTGACCCTTTCGAATTTAAATTGAACTTAAATTCTATTCGAATCAATTTTGTTGTCCTTCTTTATATTTGTTCTTGATTATATTACTAGAGATAAAAATGAAAGTTACTTTTATTCTATATGGTGTTAAACGCGTTGACATGTATTTTGTTTGCTTTCTTAGAACATATGAAGTTTTGTCAATTTTGATACATGTTTTTGGAGTTTGTGCTTGCACAAAATGTATGACAGAATTGTTCAAATTTTATTCTTAAATATTTTGAGAAATTAGTAAAGCTGCTTATTATTCACAATAAAATTATTATTAGTTATAAAATGAAGAAAGATTAAGACCCATTTAAAATTAGAAACCCTAATTGCTGAACTTCAGCTGAACAGTCGCTTTTATTTAGGGTACCCTAGCATATATTTGATAAATATGTATACATCTGTATATAGCATACATATTTTATTACCAATGATAAAATCGATAAGAGAGAAGACGTATGTTCATGTGGGAGATTTGCGATTCATTAGAACCTTAAGGAATTTTTTTGTAGAGGACATCGTTTCTATCACATTTTTTTGTTAATTAAACGTTCACCGATTTCTATACTCGAATAGACAGAAATGCAATTAATGAAACGACGAATGGCTATAAAAAGGGCAGCAGTATTTTAATAGTCATGTTTGATTACTTATCTTTATCTATTATTCATTAAAACCAATTATATTTCAAAAAATTATTCCTGTATTTGTATAAATATCCTATTTCCCTTTAAACTGAAAATCGTGTTTGAGATATTTTAAAACTTCAATTGTAATCATTGTAATTTTCTTCGACGCAAGAAAGTGGGTAAATGAAATGGCTCACTTATCTTTGCGATTACTTTCTGTTTTGTTAAGTTAAATTTAAATTAATTTATAACCATTTTTGCTACCCATATATAACCTTTATATATTTGTAAGACGAATTATCTTTGCTCGGTTGTTGAAATAAAATAGATTACTTGTTACTCATTCAAAAACTTGAAAACGTTCTCTATTTTCAACTGTAGCCCTAAAAAGAACGAAAAAACACATTAAGTTGAAATAAATAAAATACCATCAAACGAGTTTCTTGAATATCTTTCATCAGAAAAATCTTTTAAAGAAAGGAAAGTGCTTTTAATTCTGATAGAATCTCTTAAGTTCTCGTTTTCCTTTTAGCTCGAGGCAATTAAATAAGACAGACTACTTGAGTTCTAAGGAGTCAATAAATTTTCCGAAATACTTTAGCTTAAGATATCACATAAAAGTGCGTAGAATTTACACAAAACGTACCATGCTTAAAAAAGGGAAAATGCTTTCAAGTATGCTTATCTTCAATAGCATCATAGTCGTTAATATTGTGCATCTGTGTAGAATTCCTTTAAATTCGAAAGGCAAGAGTTTCTTTAGCTTTCTCTTTTTTTCATTTTGTAAACTTTATGTTCTGTTAGCATTACTGTATAATTTCAAAATAACGTGATTTAGAGATTTCATTTAGTTCGGGCCCTATTCATAGTTTACCATTAACTTTATTTTATCATAAATAAAATAGCCCTTTTCGTGTTCTTTTGTGGCTTTAAATGAAAATATCTGCTTAAATAAGGTTTGTGTATTTGAAAAGCATATTTACGATACATGTCAGTATAAATTTTATTCTAAAAGCGAAGTTTTAAAAATATTTGTTTAGATATTTTGTGTTTACGTTAAGTTATTAAGACAATTTGTTATTGGCTTTCCCATTTTAAAATACAAAATGATGATTTCATTCGACACAATCTTTAACCAAATTATTTATCTACATTTTAAAACTTGAAAAAAGCAATTCTTTTGTGAATTTGTGAAAAAGAATGTGTCCCTGGAGCTTGGTCAGTTGAACCATTTTTACAACACGGTACAATACTAACCTTAATTGAAGTGGTAGACCACTGGATAATAAAATAGCTACTAAAACATACCATCAAAATAAATGAACAAGGCTCTTTCCTGCACACATTTAAAATAAACAGAAACAGGCCTATTTATATATTTTTGAATAGTTACAACACTACAACAGTAAAACCTTAATAACTTACAAGACACGCAAAAACACAAAATGATGATGATATAGTGCCTTTTGGTAAAAAAAAATCTTTTTCTAATCCGAGTGCAAAGTTAGCCATCTCAGAAAGTTATACTCCATCTTCGCCGGTGAATTATTACAGGTTTTGCTTTTTCTGACTTTTTTGTAATTTACTTCTGCATTACCAACAATAAGACCATAGAGACAAGTCTGTAGTAAAAACTAATGAAAAGACGCAGCGGTGGCACAGTAACGAAACTTAGTAGAAAAGTAATCAAAATGTAAACTAGGTATGCATGTTTTAGCTGGGGAAGTAAATTAAACAGAGGTGAATTAAAGAAAACATTTTTGTTTGGTATTATTTTTTAACTCCAAAACACCCAATTTTACTTAAACTCATCATTTTGATATAGTAGTTGTTAATCCATATTGACAGCAGAATAAAAACAGGAATAAAATTTAGGTCAAAAACAGATGATTTTTAAAATGGATCTGATTTTTACGATCAATAAAACGATCAATAAATAAAAGCTGAATTGTTTATTTATCAACAAGCTATTTAACTATAAAACACATTTGACATTCGTGCTTAAAATTGATTTGCTTGCGAACTTTACAACTTCGATGTAAAATTTCAAAACCGGACTATATACATTAGTCTTTAAAATTAGCAACTCGTCCAAACAAATTAGTCTAACATGACGGTAAACTATTATACTAATAAGCCTTTCATTATAAAAATCTATAAAAATTGTGACATCAAAAATATTCCCAATTCCCCTTCGGTAGTGCTAATATGCATTAAAAATAAGTTTACCCACAAATTGTTCCATTTTTTTGTGCATTTCCCCAAGTGATGCTGCAAG
Organism: Entomobrya nicoleti; assembly: GCA_034695465.1. NCBI lineage: Eukaryota > Metazoa > Arthropoda > Collembola > Entomobryomorpha > Entomobryidae > Entomobrya > Entomobrya nicoleti. The sequence continues at coordinate 4,569 of JAQFZG010001584.1, read as the reverse complement.
AGAAAATCAATACTTTTTAGCTTCATTCTTTTCTTGCGGGCATCCAAAAAGAAAACTTTTGGTAACTTTTGCTGTCTAACTCGTTACGTTAGAGATTTAGTGGAAGTAAAAAAACACGGCTGGGAGCTGCAGCCAAAAATATCATAAATGTATTTGGCACACTATTATAACAGTTAGATGCATAATAAAAATCTCTATTGTTTCGTCACAAACTTGTACGTTCTTATATAAGTATACATATAGATCCTGTTAATACTAACGACTTCGAATTCAAACACGAAAAGTTGCCATACTTTTTTTGCTGGTGGCGAGCGGCATCAAAATATAAAAATTCAAAGCGATTTTGCTACATATTCATAGGAATTCTGACACCAATCTAGTCTGTTTTGAACCAACTTACACAAATTTTTGCAATGTTTTATGGAATACGAAGTTATATAATGGGTTCTTTGAATGACATACAGTTGCAAATTTATAAATTTCAATATTTTAGATGATTCTTTATAAGAGACACAAAAAAACTGATAAAAATTAATATATTTAAATGCTTATTGATAATTTGAGTAAGAATATTGAACTTGACTCACCTGCAAAAAAGAAGTAGACTAAATGAAGTCTCAGGTCCATCCTTACTCTGGGTTTCCTCATTACTTATTTGTTCATTTGAATTTTATTTTGTATTGATTTAAATAACTTTTTGGTTTAGTAATACAAGTAGCACCGCACTGCGAACAGAACACTGGAACCACTTGATTTAAAATTAATTTAATATTTTTTTTCGCGTAAATAAGATTAACGTCAGAATGGTGAGTTGATTGTCATAACGTAGTTTTTAATTCATTACAGTTTGGGTTGCAATTCCCGTTGGATTTCGTAAATATATTTAAATTCTAGGAACTCAGTTTAATTTTAAACTTCACCGTTCACCGTAAAGGTTTTTTTTTTGCTGAGTAGACACTCGAACATGGCTGGAACTACAAGAAAAATAGACAAAACGATATTATATTTTTACAACACATTTTTGATATATTTGTTAGAAATGTTTTAATACACTTTAAGATATTGTGACAACTTTGATGGAACGACATATATCCGGTCATAAGAAGGCTTATGTCATATACTCATCTCATATTTTGTGTTAAATATCAGTTGATGTTACGTCTGTAGTTTTTCCGTAATGTGAGGAGTGTATGTCATGAAAATCCTATTTCTTTCCATTTAAGGTTGCTTGTGCTATTGAAGAAAACTTATGGGTAAGTCCCAAAGTAAGAAAAAACTGTGACCATTTGAATTCATTCGGTAAAAACGGCAAAGACTTTTGTTGAAATTACTCTTTCAATTGAATAAAAAAAGACCGGTAGTGGTTATATTGCTCATAATTGGCCTAAATACATCACAACTACAGTAGCTAATATAATGAATGTCCCCAAAAAGCTACTTTGTATTTGTTTCGGTACTTATTTTTATGTTCAACTTAGTTACTTGTATCTCATTTGTTTCAAAGTAGCACTTACAAAATCCACGAAATTTGCCAAATCACATTGTTTGGATCGATGTATGCATAATCCGCAATAGCAGATGTTTGTTTACTTTCCCTAAATTTGGAAATGGCCAATTTTGAAACCCAATCATTATTCCATTGAGTTCACCCAACTGCAAACGTATCATTACCCCATTAACCGTAATGTTTCCTTTTTGTTCCATTGCCATCTACGCATAAATGTATAAAAGTGTGTATATGTATGTTTAACTGTGGACAAATTTGCACCGACATCCTGTCCAAAATAAACAAAATACCATCAATTTTGTATTTCATGCTTCTTATTGAAACACGCTTGAAATTTTTTTTAAAAGAAAACTTTCCCTCTTCCAGAACAGGAAACGGGTAGAAAAGTGAAAGCTAAAAAGCAAAGGTAAAATTTAGGCCAAGTATGGAATTCATAATGGCTGTCTGACACGAACATTAAATAAAGTCATGTGTGTGTGTATTTGTTTGGAGTACTTTTATGTCTACCTGAAAATTTAATTTTGGTTATGATCTACTCATGTCAAAGAAAAAGGGAAAGTTGCATAAAATGACTGCTTAAAATTTAAATCTTTTGAACATCATTTCATGTAAAAGTTGGGTTTGATGTAAAAAAGTAGTGATTTGTAGTTATATGTAAACAATGACATTGAAATGGGCACAATAATTTTTTTCCCTTTGATAAACTTGCTTAGTCGATTTATGCTTTTAGTGTTAAAATCTACCTAAAAGCTCTGATTTTGGCATGTTTGCAAAAATCAACTAAAGTAAAAAGTGTTACAAGGACGTATCCCTTTTTGCTTACTGTAAATTCTATTGGACAGGCCGACATATTTACATGCCCATAAAAATGGTATGTGCTCGTTTTGGTATTTGATATGATGCATTTTAGCTATGCAATATGCACACATTTTACATATATGTATATATTAATAACCCATTTGCAGTCGTACTCAAGCTGAACAAGTGTATCTTCCTGTCAGACGATACCTTGTGTATTGATTTTTATTCTGTAGCGTTTTACTCCAAAATGTTATCCGACGACAGTCGTTACACAACATAAAACACACACTTCTCTCCTCTTCCTTTTTATACTTCCGTTGTATTGCTCTTCAACGCAGTATACAACCCAAGAGAGCAGCAATACCTTTTATTTGAGACTTTATTCGTTTCAACTTTAGGTACTTTCGGTAAGCCACATTTCTTGCTTATTTTGCGTGGTCATTTTGTAAAAACAAACTACTACCGAAACTGCATTGGCTTTCAAGTTTCGAGTAAGAGGACTAAAAGTGAAATCTAGTCGACTAGTTTTGTTTGAAGTTTACAAAATACTTTTGATATGCATTTTGTTTAGTATATCGAGTTTTGCAAGATGTGGGGCAAAATAAGACGTTCGAATTCGTTAAAGGTTTTGTAGAATCGGAATGCTCTTGATGGAATCTCACAGCAATTTTACATAAATCACAGTTTGGGTTGAGATCACTAGATTGTTAGTAGAACCGGTTTAGTTGTCTTATCGTTAGAAGGATATATATGGACACATGGATACACCTACGAGTTAAAAAGTGAGTGAAAGTTTATAATCAACTTCTACTGGGTTATAATAATCAACTTTCGTGGGTTTGAGACTTTCCGGTCAGAGAAAACCTGATCTTAATAAAAATAATATTTGCATAATTTTTTAATGCATCGAACACGATTTCTTACACTTTTCATTATTCTACTGTGTTCAGTCTACCATAAAGATATAATTATTCCATTAGCAGTAATGATTTTTATTTTCTTCCATTAGCAGCAAAAGAAGATACGTGACGCTAGTAAAACGCACAAGTTCATAGCTATTTGTACACACACTACACACACCTGACCTGAATCTATTACGGTGGGAGCGAAATTACACCATTACCATAGCCAATACCCTTTTTACGAAACAAACATAGAATTACTTCAAATCGATTACTACATTCCTTTTCACATGCAAAGCGTAGAGTTGAATGGAAAATGGTTGCCTTGAAAGGGAACAGACGATGTGAAGAACCAAGAAAAGTAAATGATCCCATGAACGCATAACCACAAAATGACTGTCTAACACGAACCCTGAAAATGGGAAAAGTAAATATGTGAAGATTACCAGAAAAAGTTTTTTGTTTACAAAACTATATTGAGAAAGTAAAAAATTCAATTTCAGCTCATGCACTCAGCCCTTTGTAATTGAATGAAAAACACTTAAAAGAAAAATAATATTTGCATTGGTTACATTCCATTTACTTCCATTGCTATTGGTAAACTTTGAAAGTTTCGTGTGAAAAGAATCTAAATTTTATAGCAGTATTGGAAATGCTTGCATTTTATAATTGATTTCTTTTTAAATGTATGTATTAAAATTACGTTGAATGTGTTTTCACAATTTTATAAAAATATTAACAAAATATCCAATTTAGACGTAGGTAACTGCAATATGTGTGCATTGGTAGAAGTCCAGTGTATTTTAACGACAAAACAAGAGAAAGCTCATTCGATCAATTACTCTTTTTCGTTGTTCACGCTCTTCAAGCTCAAGTCATACAGTTTTTTAACCGTATGGCGCATGAAAAGTACACTTTTAACCTTGAACAGAGTATCCAACTATATCGAATTGAACATTTTATGAAGTCAATTGAATACTAACTTCAGGGCAAATAAAAATCCTTTGGAAAACTAAAAAAGGATAAATTTCTGTAGTTTTGCTTTCAAATGAAAATAAATAAAACCAGCTGTCTTTAGTAAAGCATGTCAGTACTGATATTGAGATACGAAAAACTTAAAACATGTATTTTATATATTTTTAAATCAATAAACCCAACAATATTAGCAGAAACTGTGAAGTCCGTCAGACTTACTCTTTCGTGTATTTGGTATTAAAACATTTTGTTCGGTCATAAAAGAAAACAATCTTGAGTTCAAACACTATTCTATCGTCGTTCCTTCCTAGTGTTTCGTTCCGATCCGATCCGATGGGAAAATTCCGATGCCGATCCGATTCCGATCAGAATCTGTGTTTCCAA
>JAQFZG010001583.1:0-20342 GCA_034695465.1 Entomobrya nicoleti | reverse complement strand
CAATGCATAAAATGTAACTTTGAATTGAAACAAAGGCTTGCTTGTTTTGCCTGGCGGAAAAGCTGCACATCTAAGCTTACCACTAGCTACGCTTGCTTATGTTGATGACTTTGCACTGGGACTGGCTCTATTCATTCTTTGGAAAGCCTATCACTGCATCACTGTCACGTGCTTGTGTATCATCTGTTCAGAAGCTAAATGTTGTTCCTGTGAAAGAAGTTTCACTTACAATTATATTTGAGTTGATATATTAAAAATCTTATATATTAAAAACTGTAAAAGTTAAAGTTAAATTCCTGCACAATGGAGGATGTTCCGGAACGTATGTAGATCTACCAACTTTTGGTTTTGTTGAGAAAATATGTCGCAGTCGGAAATATTATTGAGATCGTAATTTTATTTTGTAGATTGTCCTGGTACGCAGAGTGACAGCGCTGGTAAAGCTTCGGCATGTGCAGGTTGTCCTAATCAGTCAATTTGTTCGTCGGGCAAGGCTAATTTACCAGATCCAGGTATACTCAAGATGCTCACACATTAATTGTTGAATGCACTTCTCTTGGCCCAAGAGAAGTTGGTACTTGAAAGAAAATCATGGGCCTTAATTACTCATATTTTTGAATTTGACTTTTACAGCAATATCTGTGATAGCTGCTAAGCTCGCAGATGTCAAAAGGAAAATTTTGGTTCTATCTGGAAAGGGCGGTGTTGGTAAAAGCACTGTGTCCACACTTTTATCTAGAGCGTTTGCTACAAAGAATGAACTAAATGTAAGCATTTAAATATCAAATCGAATGGATTGCTATCTTTTCGACAAAATATATGAATGCAACAAGGAACAAATGTATATATTTTTTGATTTTGTAGATTGGACTTCTTGACATTGATATTTGTGGTCCTTCTGTACCCCGTATAATGGGATGTGAAGGAGAAATTGTAGGTGCAAAGATTTCGTTAAATTGCTACCTTAAAATTGTTGTAGTGTCTAATTGATGACTGTTCTAAACATTTTTATTTTTATTTCAGGTACATCAAAGTGGATCTGGGTGGAGCCCTGTGGTACGCTGCTGCTTTTATTACACCCATCATTTGCAGTTATAGAATAGAAGTTCTTTCTGATTTCTCATATTAATAATTTCTTTCGGGTTCTTATATAGTACGTGGATGATAATCTCTGCGTGATGTCTGTTGGTTTTCTACTGGATGGCCCCAATTCTGCTGTAATATGGCGAGGACCACGTAAAAATGGTAAGTTGTAACATAATAGTACCACATTACACATTCTTTTTTACCGTTAAAAAATTCTTACTTTATGTGTAGCCTTGATCAAGCAGTTTCTTACTGAAGTTGATTGGGGAACAAATCTTGATGTGCTGATTATCGACACTCCACCAGGAACATCAGACGAGCATTTATCCATCGCTACATACCTTTCTCAGGTACTTACGTAAATGACAGGCATTCCTAACAGCAATAATTTTAAAAGCACTTTGGGTAAACCTGTCAGCATGTACACATGTATTAATTTATATTTTTAAGGCCAAAATTGATGGAGCCATACTAGTTACAACTCCACAGGATGTCTCTATTTTGGATGTGAGGAAGGAGATTGATTTCTGCAAGAAAACCAACATTCCAATACTGGGGATAGTGGAAAACATGAGCGTGTTTGTATGCCCCAAGTGCAAGGTAAAAAGATACATTAGTTAGACATTGCACGTCACAATTCTCGAATGCCAAGAAAATATTATAATTGTAATTTCGAAATGTAGGTTTCTACTGAATTGTTTCCGAAAACAAGTGGAGGTGGCGAGGCACTAGCGCAAGAATTTCAAATACCATTTTTAGGAAGAATACCAATTGATCCAAATTTAGCCCAGACTTGTGACGAAGGCACTAATTTCATTGTTGGATTTCCAGCTTCACCAACAACACAATTTATGTTAGACCTTACTTCAAAACTTTTATAGTGAAATTAAAGTGGATTTGATATAGTGGATTTTTGTATATACTTTTCGAATAAACAAATATACGTAGTTGATTAAGTAAATATACCGTTGTAGCGCATATCTATATTACAAATTATGTACTTTTACATGGTTGCTTCTAAACCTTTTGCTCGCTTATACGTCTTTGTGACTCTGTTCGATCCCGCATCCCCTGAAGGAGAAGGTCAACGTATCATACTATGCCATGCATAAATATCCATTCATAAGTTCCGTCATTATAAATATATACATTCGGCACCTTATAAACTTGGAAATGGATGCATTTTCGACCGTTTTTTGCTAAAGTGGACATGAGTTACGTTACGTTAAGTTCGATTGAATGACCACCGAGAAAACGATAAGAAGGCAGAGTTATTGTGTATGAAGCTGACGCATTTGTGGCGTAATCGAGATAGAGAAATAAAAATATATGGAGGGTGGGATTGCTGGTATTAATTAAGTTCATTGAAAGAGATTAGTTGGGATCCCATTGATTAAAATTTTGTTTTCTAAATAATGGCTTTTGGTCATTTTTGCGCTGGTAGTTTTTTAAAAATATCATCTTTTCCGCATTAGTCAATTTGTGTTTTTTTTCATTACACACAGCGACACAAGAGACCAACTGGAACTGGCCTCATGTGTTTCCACATTTGCTCATCGTTCTGGTAAAAGGTCAGTTAAATAGAGTTGAGAATGTTGAGATTAGAATGGGACGAATGCAAATAATACAATGATACATCAGATACATGGATGGAATGGAACTAGTTTGGAACGGTGAACAGTGGGTGAACGTGTAAAGGAACGAGGTATGCATCCATGGGATGGGGACGGTTTCTATGATCCCCCGTTTGATCAATACATGAAATATTTGATCAAAAGTTGTCAATACAAATATTAATTTTCAATCAACGTCTCCACAGCCCGTGGGACTTGATTTAAAATACTTTTAATTATTACAGTTTCACAAAAAATTGTGGTCTACCCTAATACAAAATGGAGCAATGCAAGCGCATCGATGGACTGCCATTCCTTCCTGGAAATACGTTTAGAGATCCTACGGTATGGGGTTGCTTGCACTAAAAAATTTATTTTTTAGACGAAACTTACAGGTTGCAATGCTAATGGTCGATTTAATTTTTAGATCTGTGATTATCGCCGGAGTCATACTTTCAGCCAGAAAAATGGCTTCACTATGCCAAAAAATGATTACCTCGGAGTCGGCGGGGTTCCCATTCCTGCCAAAACGTTGTCTGTCAAAGACATATTTGACATGTACAAGTAAGTTTGCCGCATTGTAAAAAAATATTGGGTATTTAAACAAACGACATATTACATATATTGAAAAAATCCCAATTAAATGTTCATTTTCCTTCAACAGCTATGATCCTGTGCTCACTTACGGTGAACCCAAAGCCCGAGCACCGCCACCTTTAGTGCCAGCCTTTGTTGCACTTGAGAAAAAGGTATTACACAAGAGTTTCATTTAGCTATAAGTACTACTAATTGAGTATTTAGCAAACTATTAATAATATACAATATATATTCATTTTTTAAATATTTACTTTCAGACTTTAAAATTCCAAGCTTACTACAAAGAATCCATTACTGATAGTGCAGATGAAAACTTTCGTGTTAGGTTAGTTGATATTTACTACTTCCTGGAAGATGATACAATCATGGTGAATGAACCCAAAGTAGAGGTAAAATCCTGACTGTACTGTAACAATTTTACAAATTCAATGTCTACGAATGAATTAGATTAACATAAGTTCCTTCATCGAAACAGAATTCTGGTATGCCTCAAGGTAAATTCTTGAGACGCCATCGGATTCCAAAGAATGACATTGGGGAAACATATCACTGGAAGGATCTCAATTTGGCATGCGAAATTATGTTTTACGGCAGAGTTTTTCGCATTGTTGATGCTGATAATTGGACCAAGGTAAGCTTCATGGGCATCGTGAAACTAGCTAACCCGTATTGGCTTCATTTCATTATTATGTTACGCTTCTCATTTAATAATCAATATTTTTAACTTCAAAATTCTTAGCAATTCTACGAAAGTGAAGGTGTTATCCTAAATGAACCAGAAATCGTTCCCAAAGATCCATTTATCGACAAAAGATTTAATGCGTTACAAAAACGAACATTTCACACTCCTGATGTAATCATCCTTCTATTAAATATTAAATGTATTAAATACTTGTTTTACAAAACTATAACTGGTTTTTTTGTTAGGTATTGTGTGACAGTCGGAAGAAGTACATGGAATACGGAGGAAAGGTACTCCGCTTCCACTGTGTATGGGATGAACGGGAAGTTTTGTATGGCAGCTTACGGAAATTTGATCTCCTTTATCATCTTCAAGATGATATGATTGAAGTGGTAGAGTTACAGGACCCCAACTGTGGTCGCGATCCTTTCAAACTGTTGCTTCATAAAACCAGACTTCCGAAAAATTGGCAGGATCTTCCACGTAACCAATTAATGATTCTTTACACTTCAACAAGGTTTTTAATAAAGGTTTTACTGCTTGGTGCTAATATTTTTTGAAAATATTATAACTTGCAGTATCATTTCCTATCATATCGCTGGAGCTAAGCCATAAAGAAATCGTTGAATACTATGAGCCCAAAGACTTTAAAATTGGTGACACCATAAACGTCTTTGGAAGGAGATTTCTAATCTTTGACATGGATTCCTTCACCAAGCAATTCTATCGAGATCATTATGGATATACTGACTTCACCCCGATTTGTGTGGACTTCAAGCAACCCAAGCGGCCAGACCCTGTAAGCTAAGTCATTAATTTTTTCTATAAGAGACAAAAACGAATGAGGCATATTTTTGACGTTTTTGTATGATTGTTAGGGATATCCTCCATGGAATGGATGGGGCTCTCCTGAAGATTCCTTGATGAATTGCTTGAGCATTGTACCGACGCGCCCTCGATACGACCAGAAAAAGACTTTAGTGTTTGGATTGACGGTCCTCAAATTTGGAGCAGTTATGGACTCCACACGACCGGAAGACATTGGTAGAGAATTCATAATTTCCTTCCGTTTGGTCGATGATAAGATGGCCGTTTACGAAACGCCAGTTCGAAACTCAGGATGGCCAGGTAAAATTAAGAAATTATGTATTCAAAATTATAATGAAATGAATCGGACATTTGAATTCATGCATACATCTTTTAATCGCTTCAAGGCGGAAAGTTCCTGGATTACATCCTTATTCCAAAGTCTGGATCTTCTAAAGACAATCCAGAATATTATGGACTGAATGACCTGTACATTGGGGCAATGTTGGACGTATTTGGACATCGTTTTTGCTTGAACGTGGCTGATCCATTTGTCTTGGAGTTCGTTAACACTAATCCCTCTTGCTTTTCTGAACATGTTCGGAATAACCTCAAGGAATACTTTGCATGCAGAGAAGCTAATGGAGACACCAAAGCCTCCAGAGAGAAAGAATGCAATCCAGGTCAATATAATAAAAAATACATGTACATATACGTTGACCACTTAATTACGACATCCTAAACATAATCGTTTCTGTATTTTCATCAGGCCGTGAAGTATGTGAAGAGCCTATCGGAGAAGGCTTCTTCGAAATTTTGGGACTTGGAACCAAGCGACATGAGATACACCCATGCCATGATAATCCTAGTCCTTGCCAAATGCCCTATGACTGGGATCGGTGTCGCTCACTGGGCTACAACTGCGGAGTTCAAAGACCAGAACTATCTTCTGATGATCTGGAACCCATTGACCGTGTATGTGAGAAGCCTTGTCCCGGAAACCCTGACATGTTTGAAGCTAAAGAGCTTGCCGTTTGTCAGCCAGAACGATATTTGGCTCCAGGTACATGAATTTGCCTCATAGTATGCTTACATTCAATCCTGCTTATTTGTATAAGAATAATTCGACAAAGTAACATTGGTTTTTTTCGACAACAGACCCACTGACACCTAACCCTGTTGAGGAAGAAAATACTCCTTGCATTCCATATGAAAAGTATCATCAGAAGAAAGCTGTACGATTTGATTGCTACAATCCGCCGGATGAGGACCGACGATATGAAACGTTTATGAAGCAAAGCAAATTCAATTGCCCTTGCCCACCAAAGGACTTGCAGCAGTCCGATCCAAACTCTTATTAAACCCCCGTGCCGTGCCCCTGCCTCCATGTACTATACAATTGAACATGAATAGATGTAAAAATCATACGAACTGAATTGAAATGCTTTGTGTTTTCTAATGAAATTATAATACAATAATTATACATAAAAATATTATCAATCAACGTACTTTTTTTTATTCACACTCACTAATGTTAATAATCATTGTCATCTCTATACATAAGTCAATGTTTCTATAATCTAAAATGACAGTATGATCGAAACAAGTCGTAAAGATGCAGTTTTATAATTAGCAATATATTATACATATTTATCTCTTTTTTAATCTTTAAGACTAAATAATTGTCTTCAGCCCACAGTACGCGTTCAAATATTCCAACTAGATCAATCATTATGATGGCATAATACATAAATGTATAATTTACTAAATAGCAACAAAAACAAAACATCAGTATTGCTTGATTTTAAACACTTGAACGACAAACGGTTAACATTTTGAAGATTTACAAAGTACTATCGTCAACTTTGTATCGTTATTCCATCAAAGAATTTCTTAATTATCGTAATTGACACAAGGTATAAATTATACCGTATAATCAGTACAAACCAGTACGCTACATCGAATCTTATTAGCATATCAACGTTTGGCTAAAGAAAAGTTCGATTATTACGAAACAAGAGTATAATATATTTCATTGAACAACAGTAGACTATCGTATAAATTAAAAAATGAGACAACTGGTTCTCAACGAATCGACACATGGAATTTGGAAAACACTATAATGTACCAATTGTTCACAAATGAATAATCTATATATTGCTTGTTTCATTTTAATTTACATCTTTCCAACTTGATATTCTATAAGAGTGACTTAACTGATTTTGCTTCTGCAATAGTAAGTATTACATATAGTAGTTTATTCATTAATGTTATAGTAAAGTAGAATTATTTTGTGTCAATATGGGCAAAATGTTTGTACTAGGATGTAGGAAATATATCATCAATAAACATGTCCATGTATTTTATATTAATAATTTCCTGATGTCAATGGTATGTTAAGATACTTTATTCGTCCACTGAATTCCAGGTAAAGCAGAGAGACACTTAAACAGATCACACCACACACAGCACACATTAGTCAACTAGGTTATCGATTCCAGTCACCATTAAGGTGATTAACTAAATAATAAAGCAACAGAGCTAGTAATTTTCATCCCAAACTCTTTCTTGTACACAGCACCACAACGTTTTGAATTTTAAGAATTAATTTATACGGATTAATGACTAAATTTCAAGCGACCTAATTGATTATTGATTCCCAACATCATACAATTTTAATATTTTGATTTTCGTAAGTCTTCCAGCTGAATTCCATACCATTAAAGCCTAGCATGATTTCGATTTTGTTTTAAAGCTATTTCGATACTGAATTTACATGCGTGTAACTCTTGTACTTACAATAAAATGATTTGATTATTTCACTGAAATAATATAATTCCGATATATATGTATACATTCATTGATTCAATACATACATGTTTCACTTAACTAATTTTAACAAACAAAAATTAATATATTTCATAATCTACGAGACAGGTAAGTTGTTTGACGCAACAACTTTCACAAGCAACAAAATTGTACCAAAAACGAATACAGAACCGAAATTAAAATTAAACAAACAATGTTAATTGTTCAGATTTCGAAATTACAGTTTGTATCACGTCATAATAAAAAAGAAAACAATTATGAATCGAAAGTATAATTTACAAAATTATATTTTTGACTGTGCCCTGATATCACATGTTGAATTAAAAATAACGTCTCACTCACATTTTTCCTCATAATACTTCCAGATATTTCTTATATTCCCAATTAGTTGCACTTATGTTATAAACATGTAACATGAGAACCCAAATTAACAATGGAAATGATAAGAAGGTAAAATAAAAAGGATATATAATGTAGAAATCCTGATAAGTAAACTGTAATAATCCGCCATCCACAGAAGTTAAAACATTGTTTAGGTTGCGCCATGTACCGCTTGAAGAATGCCACGATGCATCAAAGAATCCCTCAATGAGTTGTACAACTCCAATTGTTGTTCAGGCTTCAACGTAAGAACCTGGCAAACAAAATTTCAATTAGTTTTACAAAATTCTGTCAAACAATTACCGAGTGTAAACTATGCTTGGAGTATAGTACCTGTTGTAATAACTTTTGCGGAGATGCTGTTCTGATGAAGCTTGTAATGTAGACGTTTACAAACGTAGCCATCAAGATCTGACAGTCAAACCGATCAAGAAATCCTCCATGACCAGGGATGACATCACCGAAATCCTGTGTAATAAAAAAAATCTTGCATCAGTTTATGCGTAGTAGAATCATTGCAACGTGACGTAGTGGTGCTTGGATCAAATAGTTTTTGATAAATACATGATAAACGTCATGAAAATGAAAATTGCTTTAACTATTAATGGCTACATTATCAAAAAGTCAAGGAAGTCCATTTGGCCCTGTATTTAGGGTTATTTATACACTGCCTACCTTCTTGGTTCTAAATGGGTAATCTTCTTGTACATGTAGTACACAACAAAACCTCGTATTTTTTGTGATTGAAAACGAACTATATAGATTTCCCTACGGTCTAACACGACGAGAAATCATTAAATTATTTGAAACCATTTGAAACCCACCAGCGGACTTACGACTATCAATAAAATTATATTTATAGCAACCTTGATTTTAAATGCGCGTTTAAATCCTGAAGCAAAGAATCCTCCAAACGGTCCAATGACACTGCTGAATACTGATTGCGCCAAGGAATGGAAAACGAAGGGGTAGCATGTTACCGTCGCCCGCAATCCAAGAACTTGACTAAGAGTCAACATAAATGTGGGAAAAGCATATTCTTGTGGTTGAAACAAATATGATGGCTGCAAATATTTCAAAAGATATTTTAGATGATTCCGCGTGAAATTGCTACCGGTTGAAAATATTAAACTTTATGGACATACCTCACACTCAAGACCAAGAGTCATTTTGTCAATTGTCTCGCTGTATTCCACAGGACACACAAAATAAGGATACTGACACAGGATATGCGAAACCTAAATTGTAAATATTCCAAAAAAGAAATGTAACAGTTCACACATCATCAAGAAGTATGCAATAACGTGATCAAATAGCCATTTGAAACGTACAACAATTCCAAACACAACAGTCGAGAATCCTCCTCCAATGAATCCTTCCCACGTTTTCTTGGGCGACAGCTGAATCAAAGGTGTACGCCCAAAGAAAAATCCAAACATGTATGCCATCACATCATTACAGACGATCATACTAACTGGCACAATAAACCTGGAAAGAGTGCAATGAAACAATGCAATGAATTTATAACACTTTTCCAGCATTCTTCTTATCCATCAGCAATTAGAACTACTAACTAATTGATTTTTACCAAATCATTCCTTCAAAAATGTTCTGGATCATGAGGTAAGACTGTGTCACCACGATCAGTAACGAGACGTGTGTCCATGCAAATAAGCTAAACTGTCTCATGTAGTATTTTTTGACTAGGGACAACACAAACCACACAAATCCAAGAATGTACATGGAAAAGCTGATAAATCTATGATACGTAATCAACCATCGTAAAGGTTCCTGCATGCAATCAATAAAATTTTGTTAATTCAGAGTTCTCACTTACTAATCTAAAGTCATCAGTGACATATTATTGGTATCGAAAAGATATAAAATTTAAACTTGCCGTTCGGTTGACGAAAACCCCGAAATAATCAACCATACTTTCTCCGTAGAAGAAATAATTTGACGCAATCAGAAAGTACCATGAAAGTGAACGAAACCAAGGTAGGTTATGAACTCTATAAACAGAATATCCTATGTTGATGATCTCAGCAAAACACTTGACTTGCACAACCAGTGTCTGTGGTGGGCGATAAATCATTTAATTAGAAACACAAAAAAGCGGAGAAAATATTACTTACAACAATCATAAAATTAAAGGTTTACTTACAGTCACCATCAATGCCAATGGGCCAAGATAAATTATAATCCCAAACAAGCCTAACATAAGCCATGTGAAAAATCCCCGGATAACCTGAGAACAAAATCATAACTATTAGCAATGTTTTACTACATAAATTACTTGACAATCATTCTAGTTTGTCATACCCAGTTTCTCCATCTGTCAGACAGACCGTGCAAAGCGCCTGAAAGTACTTCCGGAGTTTTGTCAGTACCTTGCGGAATTTCTTTGGCTAATTTCTCTAAATACTTTTCTTCTGGAAGTCTTTCATCGTCTCCGTCTGAGTCTGCACTGTCTGCAGATCTTCCACCCTCAGCGTCATCCGCCTAAATATAATGACATTATATTACGATTATGAGTACCCGTGGAACATCTCATCTTTTTTTCTACAGGTAGCTGACCCCTTACATTATCGACATCAGGTGCATCCCCTTCTCCCTTTCGTCTTCTGAGGGTAGATTCTGCATCGTCGTCTCCAGCAGATGACCTCTTAGATACTTCTGTGTCACTCATGATAATCTGTTCTGAACAATAACAAACAATTTATCAAATCTAACTTCAGCTATTCACAAAACTGTAAAAATATTGTTATCCAACTTCTTTGCCTTTGCAGTGCAATTTCACTAAAAAATGGATGTCGTCTCGTACGAAATGCAAGAATCACTCTATTCTTTTCGTTCAAATTGAGTTCAACATTAGTATGTATGATCCTATAACTCACCCTCTCGGACACGAAACCTAAGTGCACAATAATTTATTATTATCCTTTGCCATTCAAGCTGAACCAAATACACTTCAAAGGTTTCCCAGATCTAGTGATCGAATGGATTCTTCATAATAAACAATGCCGTTACCAGCAATTTCCCTTACACCTGTTCATGATAATGAGCGAAAATTCTGCAACTGACTTAATTTCCCTAACCTACGCCTACAATGTACTAATGTAAATGATCACTATTCGCCATTTCACAATAACTTTGTAGTACAACTTACCTGATAGTTTGCCAGACTTTCCGTCAATCAATGACACAGTGTCGCCATCAACTTGGAACTAAGAACTAATCCATGTAACTGATTACTTTACATTTCTTGACGTTTGATTTGTTATTCAGAAATGCTATCCGTGTATTTCCAATACAATCCGTCCTATTCAAATTATCCTAGCAGCGATAGCGATGTAGAAAATGGCAAGTGTCCTATAGTACCTTCCTTCCCCTAAAAAAAGGACGTCGAAAAAAGTGATAAAGATAAGTTAGTTCATCGTTACAAAGAGACACTAGATACAACATGTAGACACACACACACAAGACACAACACATGAGACTAGAAGAGTTTTGTTTGTTTCACAACAAAACAGAAACACGACGATGGTACTGCTGTGTTGGTGGGGGAAAGTTGTTAAACGAAAGGAAAAAAGGAAGTTGTCGGGCCTTACTTGCAGTTGCAAATCGCCCAGTTTCGGATGCAAACGGGATTTTCGCTGGAAATCTTCGTTTTTTCCTTTTCCTTCTTCAGCCAGCGACAACCAAACAATTGTTATTAATTATTCTGTAATTTCCAGTCCATCTATCCTTCACACACACCTGACACCAACAAAGTAATACAAAAAATCGGTTATTTTTTTTACAAATGTATGTAATTATTCAGAATCTCCTAATCACATAATAACTCTCACTAGATAATTAAACCTGAAATGAAAATAATCATAACTATTTTTACCTTTCATTGCTCTCTGTACTTTGTACTTGGATTATGCGTTCCTTGTAAGATTGCGTTACAAAAATTAAGAAAACTCGTCCGTCGCTGCTGATTCGTTTTTATTTTATAGTGTTTGTTGCAAGTTGCAATTCAATGTTACGCTGAATGTATTATGTTTATGCGAGAGAGAGTGGATAAAAAAAAGGCAGGCATGTATTTATGTAGTGGTTTTACAAGGAAAGGAACTGACTGGAGTCGTGCGTGTGTTGTTGGTTGTGTGGTATTTTTTTTTTAGCGAGATGCGAGCGTGAGAGATCTTCTTGAGTTGATTTTTAGAACCATGCAACAACGCAACGCACAAGAGCTCAAAAAGCGTTTTTTTTTCTTTCTTTGTAAATTGTTTTTGTTGTGTTTGCATCTTATCGTATTTTTGTATCGCTGTTTGAAATCATTCTTTTCTTTCGTCAGCGTTTCAGCGTTTGTCAGGTCTTTGGAAACTTAACACATGTGTAGCAAGCAACACGACCAGCATAACATACCACCACCAGCATCGAATGATAAAATTATTTATGCTATTTATGAAGATGGGGATGGATGAAGCATGAATTAGGTTGCAAAAAGAGAAATAAACCTAAAACTAAGCCATGCGTGACAAATGAGTTGCATTTTTGTGTTTGAACAAGGATGATTTTTATTTATTTCATAATAGTCATGGCCAGTCGTTAAAACTAAAACGTACGGAAATGGCAAGTGTGCGTAATTGGAATGGAATTGAACAACAATGGGCGCTGACTAATTATTAGCGATTGGATGCGGATGTGGATTTAATAGGCTGTGTGATGATAAGATATGCATGGATAATAGGGGGTCATCATAGAAACTTAAGGATACTTCGAATTCATACTTGTAATGAGCCAATGAGATCGTTTTAATGTAGTTATGTTATCTTGGAAGACATTGGAGTTGGATAAACACAACACAACCACAATTTTAGCAGTGCAAAACTTGCTTCTATGCTTCTTAAATGCATATGTATTAAAATTGTAGTGTAAATTTTTTACATGGTTTTTATTTCTGGACAGACACTGGATGGATGATTGAATCCACATGAAAATGTGACATATTATTATTATTATCCATAGCTCTTCCGAAGGAAGCTCATTATCATCCCTTGAAAATTTTACAAGAAATTCCCGATTTCCCATCATGAGTAAAACACTATGACTTATGAGTGGCACGCTGATACTTGATAAATACTGTTGTGTCAAATAAGTCAATACTATTTCAAGCACTGCTGCATAATTGTCAATTACTGATATGATATAATACGCTGCTATATAGCAGCGCATTATGTGGTTACAAGTCACATATTCCCCCTTTCATATATTCTTATTGGGTTTGACTTTATGGACGTGACGTGAGTTTAGGTGACCTTGAAAATAGTAAAAGAATAGATATTTCTTCAGATAAAAACATCACATCACCACGATCGTACATTTACTATGCATGCCACAAACCGGTGCCCTGCTCCTGTACACTGTACATGTGTTGTTCGATTGGCTTTTAGTAGCTTGGGTTTTGGTGGACTGAGTTTGTGGACACTTCTGCACCTGCACTAACTACTGACAGACAACTCTGTACATAACTTGTAGTTATACTTATACTTCATACTTGTTTGTAACGTACATTGCAGATTGCAGTGTGTCTGGTGAGAACGGATGGTGTATAGGGAACAATCTTGAAAAAGTAATTTAATAAAGATCTTTCGAACGAAGTTTTGTTAAGCTTACACTTGGAACTTGAACTATGTCTGAATTCGCTGGGAAGGTAAAATAACAAATTATTTTATGGATATTCGTCCTCTCAAATGCCGGGTAATAATGCAGTTTTTGTGTCTGGAAATCGAAGCCCATCAAGTGTCGTGCCGCTGTGGCATGGGAAGCCAAAAAGCCATTGGTAATTGAAGAGATAGAGGTTGCCCCTCCCAAAGCTGGAGAGGTCAGGTTGAAGGTGCTAGCCACTGGGGTCTGCCACACGGATGCTTACACTTTAGATGGTCATGATCCAGAGGGCCTGTTTCCTTGCATTCTTGGACACGAGGGAGGCGGTATCGTTGAAAGTATTGGTGAAGGAGTAACAAGTGTTAAACCTGGGGACCATGTTGTGCCGCTGTACATCCCACAATGTCGGGACTGCAAGTTTTGTAATTCGCCGAAGACAAACCTGTGCAGTAAAATTAGAGTGACACAAGTAATTAAAAATCTTTTAAAGCTTTTCCTGTCATGTTTCATAAACTATTCCAAGATATTTGAAAATTTATTTTAATGTCTTATGTTTTAGGGCAAAGGAGTTATGCCTGATGGAACATCTCGTTTTACATGCAAGGGTCAAACATTGTTTCATTTCATGGGAACATCAACTTTTGCTGAATACACTGTTGTTGCCGAAATATCTTTGGCTAAGGTTAGCGAAACTGCGCCTTTAAATAAAGTGTGCCTTTTGGGATGTGGTATAAGTACCGGTTATGGAGCTGCACTGAACACTGCCAAGGTTGAAAAAGGGTCAACGGTGGCCATTTGGGGACTTGGAGCTGTTGGACTTGCCGTTGCAATGGGAGCTAGACAAGCTGGTGCGGCCAGGATTATCGGGATTGACATTAACCCGGATAAATTTGAAGTTGGTAAGGAGGCGAAGAAGCAGAAACAAGATTATGCACTAAATTTTTTAATTAGTGGCTCTAAATGTTATGTTATTATTTCAGCAAAAAAATTTGGATGTAACGAGTTTGTTAATCCCAAGGATCACACTAAATCTATCCAGGAAGTATTGATCGAAATGACTGACGGTGGACTCGATTTTACGTTCGAATGCATTGGAAGCGTCCATACTATGGTAGTAAAATTATTGAAGCTCAAGGTTTTCTTAATTTGAAAAATACACATGGGCGTAATGCAAAACATATTTTAGAGGGCTGCATTGGAGTCCTGTCATAAAGGCTGGGGTACTAGTGTTATCATAGGGGTCGCTGGTGCTGGACAAGAAATTTCTACGCGACCTTTCCAACTGGTGAGAGTCAGCTTAGCATAAGTGCATGTTTAAAGGTTAAATTATATGCAATGAAAACGATTATTTTTTAATTCGTAAATTCATACATTAGGTAACAGGACGAGTCTGGAAAGGTTCTGCTTTTGGTGGCTGGAAGAGTCGTGATTCTGTGCCGAAATTGGTTGAAGATTATATGAAGGGTACAGTAATGGTTGATGAATTTGTTACGGGAGAAGTGCCGCTAACTGAAATTAATGAAGCTTTCAGTCTTATGCACGCAGGAAAGAGGTATGAGAAGTCTTATTCACTTTTTCATGTTGTTTATGTATCATTTATTTCAAATAATAATGTAATTCAATATTCAATATCGTATTATTTTTCCCATACAGCTTGAGAACGATCGTCTTGTTTTAAGAGAAACTGCTTGTGAGAGTCAACCCGGTTCTTCTGTTCTTCCTTTGCTTTCATAATTAATATGCTTGATTTGTATCGTATTGTATTAATTACAAGGTTTGAGATTTGAAAAAATAAAATAAATTGATTCAAGATTCAATACAATTTTAGTGTTTTTTTAAATTTTATTATTACATCTTTAAAACATTCAATATACAATGAATTTAATTTTTATAACTGTTATGATATTGCGGAGGAATCAAGGACGAATCACTCTTTATGGTTCCAATAAAGATGCATATTATCACTTAATGAAGACTACTAAAAATCAATTAACATTTAAAATATATACATGTTCTACATTCTAGTAATAGTTACCATTTTTGCAATTGCATTAATGGCTTGTTATAAACAAACGCTTTAATCTCGTAATAGCATTATTTTTGGAGAATCTAACAAACTGAAAGTATAACCATTAAAGTTTTTTTTATAAAGTTTGACGCGTTGTTGGAGTGTGTAACGGTAATAATGACTTTGGTATTTTCACTTTATTAATGCTATTTTTCAAGTTTCACTGTATAGCATACCTTCATTGTGTTCACACATATAATATAGTTAGCAGTAATCATTAATCTTATCGTCCTAAGCTCTCTATAGCATCTGCAACATGAGGTGTGTGTGAAGTGCGTTCTGTGCAGAATTTTTTTCCGGATGCATGATGATGATACTGGATGCTGAGTGAGTTGAGTACAAAGTACGATACACCAAATGGAATGTTCAAAAATAAAAATCGGGTCCACACTACTTCTCATACAATAGGAAGAATATATAATTTTGCTGTTTCCATTTTTAAGTTATTGGTGTAATTGGTTCAAAAAATTAAACTTTTTACTTATATTTTATTTCATAATACATATTAGACGTGCAACATATTTTCCCAATCTTATATCTTTCATCCATACAACAGTGGATATTCTCGGATATCCTTTCCATCAAACATTTAATGTCACAAAAAGCAAACATTACTATTGCATTCCGTTTCCGTATAATACTACGTTACAGACTTATGGCACTTTTACTAACAAAGCTGCATGTAAAAACTAAATTATTGAAATAAAAATACAAAAATACTTCACACTTCATTATAAACCATAAGAAACAAGGGTTTTGATTTACAACATTAAAAAAGCTTAGTTATGAAAAGCATACAAAAAACAGCCGTAATTGTAAAATGGTTTAAAACTTGGTGTTGTGTCCTCATAGATTCATGAACATTTAATTTTTTTTCGATCAATGATTCTTATTTCGTTTTTGAAGAGAAGTAGAATTTTTAATTAAAGTTGAGCCTTCATTGTTAATAGCTATTAATAACAAAAGCAAGATCATAAATCAGTTTGAATGAATTTAAAGTGCATCTTAAATGTACATTGAAGATTGAGTTTCTTCAATTTGGATGTTTTGCATATATTTTTTTACTATTGTGTAGAATTGGGAGCTTTCACTTTGAAGCAATAATATCACGGAATTGTTGCACCGTAACCGTAACACGGAAGTTTATGGAAGTATTGTTTTGAACAGACATTTTAACCAGATATATGTGACATGACATGGGAAAATGTGCAAGGAAAAGCTCACACATTGTACAACAATAAAAAATTCACTTCATAGACCTAAAAAACATAATAATAATTAAACACAGTGTGAACAACTTTAATTATTGTATAGACAATTAGTAATCATTACAGGGTAAAAAAAGAGTGAATTCTAAGTTTCTTTCATTTCTCGACATCCATTCACAATATAAGTGTCCAGACATTTTTTTAATAATTACATTTTATAGTACTAAATTGTTAAACTGTCTGCAGTTAAATTACATAGTTTATATTACTGCAAAGAGTAACTGATTGACGATATATTTATTTTCATTTCAAAACGTTAAAATATATTACCGGTATTAATCATCTAAACTTTAAATGTTATACATATTTTTAACGTCATAATTATATACTGTGTGTATTGTGTATGATATTCGCTTCCGCATCCTTGTATTGTGTTTGTAAAGTACTTCGAAGTATGGAATGTAGAAATATGACTAAAATTTGGATTATATAATTGTAAGTCTCAGTAAATTCACGATGTTTAATATTTTGATATAATATATATCTACACATATATGTATATATATATTGATAGTATACAGTTTACATTTAATCGTATTAATCAACTGTTCACTTAAAGTTCCACTTAATTAACCTTTTTTAGGGGAAAATGCACCTCTAATCGGATTTTTACGATTTCTTATTATTTACTTGTACAAACATGTAATCTAGCGGTATAAATAGATAGTACAAGTTATTTGTTTCATTTTTTCACGTAATACTTAATTTTTTTTGCTAAATTATATTCGTTATTTATTTATTGGGTAATTCTTATCATTCTCAGGGATTTACTTTCACTATCATTAGCATATTGTTCCATTTAAGAATAACTTTACTCCTAAAAGTTTTTGCATGATTGATTACGAGAAGTAAAGGGATAATTTTCAAATTTAAGCTGAGGTTTTTACTTCGAAGTTGTGTACGGATGATTTGTCGACTTTGTTCACATGCAGCCGCGCAGCCTGATGTAGTCCTTTATGAATGAGGGTGGAATTAATGTACAGAGGTACAGTTTCCTGCGATTAGAGCAGGGAATCGAAGAAAACTCATAATGATGCCTGTATTTTACACGGTTAGGATCTTATAACCTATGTTTCGAGATGTAGCTTAAATTTCATCAATTTTTAGTTTATGTTTATATTAGCTATGTAATTCATCGTTTTTAGATATTTTATATTTCCAATGGTCCGTCTGAGCTTCCTTCGATTTCTGAGTCTTCGTCATCCACATCATTAACGTCCCGATCAGATAATGGAGCTGCAATGATTACAAAAAAAATCAGGCTGAGTCCACTATATGCTGATAATTGGTATTGATGATGATTTAGTCTATAAAATTTCTTAATTAAAAAGGAAAGGTAAGAGGATGATTTGGTTCAACTGAAAATAATCTCATATGCGTTTTAATCTAAATTTTTAATTCATTAAAATTTCCAATACTGAACTAAAACTGTTACATTACTTTGAAAAGGTAGCTATTAAAGAATTTAAATGTATTTTTACGAATATAATGAGTACACATTGTAATAAACATATTTCAAAAATAACCTGTGCCACCTTTCGATAGTTCGGATCATTAGGAATCTTTTTCAATGTGTACGTGTGTAAGTACCTCAATCTCCTTGTATGAAGAAAGTACACACTTAATAACAAAACACAACTAGTTTATGTTTATGCGGTTGCATTATACTTGAGTTGAGAACTAACAGTCACAACAATGAGAATAGTATACTTGTACCTCACAATGACAAGGATTTTTTTTTAGAAAAGAGCGTTTGTTTGGAATGCCTTATTATGGTGATACATGGAATACTGGTAATATAGATCCAAAAGGATACATTAATCTTGCTAAATCAATCATGTCAAGAGAAAGGCTTACCACAATTCGATTTCCCTCGAGTCCTCGAGCTGCCTGGAACACATCTCCGGTCAAGTTTAGAGAAACAGTTGCACCATTCCAATGGGCTTATGAAGATATCCCTGCCAAATCACAAAACAGTATTACTTGTGTGAAAAGAGAGAATACATAAATATAATATATGTAGAATATGCCGTGCCAATGTAAACTATGCGATCAAGTAAATTGCACTATTATGCAGTCAATACTTGAACTGAATCACATTGAACAAAGTTATAGGGATCAGAATGATTATTCTATAAACACATTAGCAACACTTTGTATAAACAAGATTATTACTATTACGAATTATTACGAAGTTTTAAATTGTGTAGGCATAAAATTATATGCCTGTCTATTTAGTATCACTGTGTTCAACAAACTGAAAGATGTTTTAGATTCTTGACAAGCTACAGTTATAATTTCAGTGATGTATTTCTTACAAACACATTAATCATTCTGTATCCACTCACAATTAAAAATATATTTAATTGTGTAGTTCTTTATTCTATATAGTAATTCTTTGTTCCTTAAAGCGTATTTTCTCTCTTTCCATTATGGTTTGTGTGTAACTTAATTTTTCATAATGCCCCTAATCCTACTAATTTGATACTTATAAATAAGTTGTAATCGATATAGCTATTCACATTTGATAAAGTGTTTTTAGCTCAACAAGTGTTTATTCTTGTGTTTTAGTTTGAAATTTAAAAATAACGTCTCCTCTTCAGTTCTGTTGATAATTTCATTTTGTCCTAGTTATCATAAAGGAGAACAGTTTAAAACGCAGAAGTAAAGTTTAAAAAAAAGAGCTTACTTGTCGGTATCACATCGGTCGATGAAAGGCTTGATACACTTTTCACTCCGGTCATTTTCCAGGTCGTACAGCTCTTGAAGTGAAAGCTGGCCATCTTCATCCGAGTTGAGATGGGAAAACATCCACTGTACTTCACGTTTGCAGTCTCCGGGGAAGTGAACTACTCCGACAAAGAAAGTGTTTTAAAGTTATTACTAATAAAGCTTTATTCTTCTGTAGAAGCGAAAAAAGCTTTCCAACGTTTTATTGAATGATTGGAAATAATAATGTCACGCACACAAGTAAGTTGGATACGGATACAGACAAATAAGTAAAAATATAAAATGATACATACGTGTTTTTAACCAATACTTGGTTGAGTTTCTGAACTACGAGCAGTTATTATTTGTAGGCCTTCGTTTATTTTAGGAAATGAATTTTTATAAAAAACCTGAATGTGCATATTTGATTTATAATATCCATTCTAATGGTATCTTCTTCTAATATTGGCATGTTACAAATCTCTATTTTGGGGTAAAGTGAACGAAGCCCTTGTCTAGTGTATGGATCTTGTGTAAAATTGAACAACATTTTTACGACAAACTGACAACTGATTGTGTAAAATTACTAACGTTTAGATTGACATGATTTTTGTCGTACAAATATCATGATTAGTTGTTCAAATAAG
>JAQFZG010001582.1:0-20345 GCA_034695465.1 Entomobrya nicoleti | reverse complement strand
AAACAAACGAAATCAAATTTCCTAAAAATGGGGAAAATTGACAAACATTAGGAATTGAACGAAATGAACGAAATGGACGAAATGGAAAAGATGGAAGTAGCAGCAGCAAGCTTGATGCTGCGCATACTTGCAAGAGTCAAGTTGGCTATTGCTTACAAAGACATATATCGATATTAGCTTAACAAAACATTTGGCATGATTCAAATTAAGTCTAACGGTACCAATGACTTTAACTTGTGAACAAATATTACAATATATCATTTTACTTAAAGTAAAGTTCTACGTACAAACAATAATGATGAGTTGAACTTGGAATTTACGCCTGAAACAAAGTTTCAGCAAGCAAATGAAGTTCTTGTCCAAATGGTTACAGAGGTCTTGAACTCTATTGTTGCTTGTAATGAAGACGGAAAAAATCACGTCAACTATAACGACTTTGAGAACTACCATGTTAGGGAAACATTTAAAATTCACTTGGCGCACAGCATTGTCTCGCCTTACTTTTTGGCCTTAAGTAAGCTTTGTAGGGAAAATGGTGTAAAGCTTTTGAACGTTCACCCAATTTGGCTATCTGAGCGACTAATTCAGCGCGATGAGGAATTGAGAAGTGTGAATCTTTGAATTCCAATTGTGTCGATTGTCAATTTGGATCCATGTGTACTTTCATTAAATATGCCAAACTTGGAGAAAATCGATATTCGACAAACAAGTCAATCAGATGTTTTGGGAGAAGATGATGAAGGGCGGTCTGAGTGGCCCCGTTTGAAGATTTTAAGCATAAACGTGAATGAAAATAGCGCATTTTATCCAGAACAGGAGGAACTTAGTTCACTGTTTGATTTCTTCTTTCAAAATATTGTGCACAATCAGTTTACTGAACTAAGTTTAAGCTTCGAATGTAAACTACGAGGGCTTGCACCGAGCACTGAAGACATAACTATGTCATGCCCAAATTTAAGGAGATTACAGATTTCCAATTGGCCAGGGACCAACAAGGCTCTGACTAAGTTGTGGACTGGCTTACCAGCATTGGAGCAGGTGACGTTAGAGAATTGTACTAGTTTAGGAAATGTTGTTTTTGTTGGGGAAGATGTTGAAAATCCATTGTTCATAAAGCTACGAAGTAAGTATGACGTATTATGACAAATTCTGGCTGAACTTAATGTATTTGATTATTTTAATGCTTATGCATTTAGATCTAAGGAAACTGGCCTTAAAAGGACACGATAAAATGCCCAAGATTTCGGATACCTTGTTGTCTCTTGTTTTGGCTAGGATGAAGCTTACTCATCTTATTTTGACCTCAGAGAAACCTCTTAAGAAGGTTGTATTTCTCTTATTAAAACATTGAGATTACCTTGTTATCATATTACCAATTTATAATTCGGATTGTAGATAACCAAAGCAGGTATTAACGCCTTACTTTAAGGAACCGAGTTTGCCGAGTCCATCGAAAAGTTTCCGTTTTATGACTGGACTATTGCTGGCACGAATGGGAAAGAATTCGAAGCCCTGGGAAAGAAATTTAGGTCTGCCCAAATGTTGTAAATGCAACGCTTTTTCAATCATTCCATGGATAATTTACGAAAGGTTTATTTCACTTTCAATCTATTTCTTAAATTTTGGAATAAGTGAATGTGGAATTATTTTTATCTTTAAGGAATCTAAATTAGCTAGTTATATTCATGACTATATTCAGTTTGCCGTTGAAGATTGTATTGTATGTAAGGGCTCGGTATACCGAGGCGACTAATCCAAGTTATTGAGTTATTGCGCTCTGACCCTGTGCACACATGTGTACACTTCCTATAGAGAACGGACTAGACTATGCCGTTGAAGATATGGCTAGTTGCTTCTATGCATAACCGAAATTTTACTTCGCGAAAAATGGCTTTTATCATTTTTATGCAAGATCATGTTTGCGTGACAATATAGTTTTGAGAATTTGAGATATTCGAAATTACGACCCACGAATTGTCAAATTTTAATTTTAACTAGGCAGTAGTGAGTACGATGCAGATGTTATGCAAACCATTATGTAAACTGTGCAAAATGTAAAAAACTGTGATATGTTGCATTTTCAGTCTTATTTATTTTATGCATGCAGTCTTTTTTGTAATTTATAAATTAATCAATAATATCATTGCAATGGCCCGTAGATCCTTAAATAGCCAGTGTAATTTTTTTAGCAGATGACAATGTAATAAAAAGTAAAGCCATGTGTTGCAAAATGGCAGTATCTGGTTTGTCTTCCTCAACGAAGTTGGCGTCCTTAAGGAAAGGTCTAAAATGGTGTACATTTTCACACCGAATCCCATCTCATTCCATCTCTTCACAAGCGAAGTAAATGGATCCAGCCGTGGATGCGAATGTACGTGTGTGCGTCCTTGCGCAATTTACCCCTTTCCAAGACGCGCGAACATGGTGGTGAAGGCACGAGGAGAACATGCAACTCTCTGGCTGCTACTGCATGCCTCTTCTCATCTCTTCTTATCTCTTTCCAACACTTTGTGTAGCTCTACCAGCACACTACTTGCCGTGGTAGCTGCTAGCTACTTTTGACTTCTTTCCTGGCCGTATCCGTGTGAACAACGTGGAGGCTGCTCCGGTAGCACAACCAACATTAAACTGAAATTCCGCCCCTTCTGGGCAAAGTTAATTGTTTTCTTTTCAGTGACTTTCAGTCACTCAGCTATAAATTGTTGAGTTAAATCTTGGTTTTACTTGAAATAAATTGATCTCTTTTTTAGTAAAATTTACTACTTTGTGTCACTGAATAATAGTTCATTAGCGCTGGTCCTGTGAAACGAACATAACTGCATCTTCTGTTTAGGGCTGTTGGACCCTTTGGGCGTTTTAGGTCATCTCAAGTCGACAGTGATCATCTAAAACTGCCTCGTTTTCCAACACCATGTAACCTGCAAAATAATTCATTCTAAGTTGGCATACAAAATTATGATATTTCTGGCTACACTTGAGAAACATGTAGATGGTAATATATGTACATATAACTGAGTTGAATCCATTATGCAATTTCATGTTTCAACTTAGAGTGATAATAAATATTAGTGGTTAACTTAGCTAGAAATTAATATAGTAATAATAATAACAACAACAATCATAATAACAATGCAAACAACTTATCTAATCAGGATACCGCTTGGTTTTCCTTGGCCTTATGCGAAGATTGTAGGGACCTATATAATAACAAAACAAATAACATGCATTTTGGCTCCAAGATTCCATGGTTCATTATATACTATATAAACAAGGGCTAGTCTGCACAACAATCGATCAAGTTCGTGGCGAATTTTTTTTTCAGTCAGCGGTAACTGTCGCAATCTGAATCGTCTTATAAGTCTCTTCAAGTCCTGTACATTTGTTAGAAAAATAATTAATTTTAAAACTAAAGCTGTTAACCATCAATAATATGTATTATCTTACCGAGGAGGCTTTTTTATCCATGTCTAGTGCGTTTTTTCGCGTGATGGGTTTTCGTGGAGTGGTTGCTCTTTGTGTAGTGCTACCTTCCATTGTTATGATGGTTGGAGGTGGGAAAATAGTCAAAGCATGAGTAGATTTCTCCATCGTTGTTGTTGTAGGTTTGAAAGCACTTGTAATAGGTGTGGACTCCTGTGTTGTTGATGTTTGAGTTGGAGGTGAGGTACTCAAAGCAAGTATGGATGGCTCCGTTGTAGGTGTTGGATTTGGAGGTGAGGTACTCAAAGCAAGTATGGATGGCTCCGTTGTGGGTGTTGGAGTTGGGGTGGTATTTAAAGAAGGTATGGGTTCCTCACTCGTTGTTGGAGGTGAGGAGCTATTTGCGAGAGCTATGAGTCCTTCCGTTGAGCGTGAAGTTAGATAGCGAGTTGATATTGTTATGGATTCTTCTATTGTACTTGTTGAAGTCCAGGAGTTACTAGAGAGAATGGTTTTGCTTGAGGGAGAGACAACGCTTGGAAGAATGGTTTTGTTTGAAGGAGAGACAACAGTTGGGTGGCTGGTTTTGTTTGAGGGAGAGAGAATGGGTGGAATAACGGTTTTGTTTGGTAGAGAGAGAACGGTTGGAATAACGATTTTGTTTGGGAGAGGGAGAGCAATAGGGAGAACGGTTTTGTTTGAGGGAGAGAGAACGGTAGGTTGGATGGTTTTGTTTGAGGGAGATAGAACGGTTGGAATAATGGCTTTGTTTGGGAAAGGCAGAGCAGTAGGGAGCACGGTTTTGTTTGTGGAAGAGAGAACAGTTGAATGAACGGTTTTGTTTGGTAGAGTGAGAACGCTTGGAATAACGGTTTTGTTTGGGAGAGGAAGAGCAATAGGGAGGACGGTTTTGTTTGAGGGAGATAGAACGGTTGGAATAATGGTTTTGTTTTGGAAAGGCAGAGCAGTAGGGAGGGCGGTTTTGTTTGTGGGAGAGAGAACTGTTGGATGAACGGTTTTATTTGAGGGAAAGAAAATGGTGGAAAACAACGTTCATATTTGGTGGAAAGAGATAAGGTGGCTTGGTTGTGATGGGTTGCGGTAAAGATGACGGGCCTTTTATTTGTTTGGTTGTTTTCTTTTCCTTCAGTATTTGCTATAAATAGATAAATATAAAAAATTGTGAAAAGTTTATTTTTCTTCATTTTAAAAGAGGATTAATTTGCGAGTTTTAAAATAACCATACCATGTCCAAGCGCTGACACCTTTCCAAAGTTCGGAAAGTTCGTCTTGAATAAATTGTATCGTATTCATCCCATGACACACAACTGTATGTCATGTTCCTGTGCTGTACAAATATACACCGGTTCTGAATGCAAGTACCACATGAGAAATAAAAATTGCAGGAGTAGATCCCTTTGAATAAAAGTATCATCACCAACAAAATCTTCTTCATGATTTTTTGGTTTTATAAAACAACAAAAAAAATCGAATTGAGATTTTAATTGAAAAAATAAAATAAAAGTTTTTTTAGGTAGGCGTTGTCACCAATTGGCAAAACGAAATAAAGCAGTGGAGATAAAGAATGAAAGATGAAATGTTAAGAAGGGGGATAAAATCATAATCTCTTCAATGTTATTCATATTTTTGGAAAGGAAGGAAGCCATTCCTCTATTTTCATTCATTACATGAATGAGAATAGAGGAATAATCTTGAGTGTATTGCTTGTCGATATTCTTTGTTTTTTCATCCTATTTAAGTGAGTGTAGGTGACATTGATATTTATCAAAGATGAACAAAAAGGAAAGAGTAGTGTTAGTATTTAAAGCAAATCAGTGCTCACGCCTTATCGTTCATTATCTAAGTTGTGGTGACATGATATAATCTGTTGTAATTGTCTTTGTTCTCTCAGTGTGCAAGGGGTGCGTGCTCTTAAAGAGATTCAAATAAGTGCTTAAAATATAATGCAACATAGCTTAGATTTCTTTTCGCGCAGCTCACACAAGTGCTTACAAAATATCTGTATGGCTACTCAATAAATAAAACTGCATGCATAAAATAAAATAAGAGTGAGAAAATGCAACATATCACGGTGAAAGCTTTTACTTTTTGCACAGTTTACATAATGGTTTTCATAACATCTGCATCGTACTAACTACTCTAGGCATTACAATTTTATTATTTCTCAAACATCTAAAAACTTCAAATAAAAGTCATGAAAAAATAACATTCTTATTATTAGTTGAAAGTCGTAGTCAGATATGTTCATATGCAGGTACATATAAAACTTAACGAGACTTTATTTATTATATTTTAGTTTTTGAAAGTGACCGTGCTATTTAACACCTGCCTATCAACTGAAAGTTTCCCTAGAGACCTTGTAAACATTGAAGTTGTTATGCTGCATAAGAAAGGAGATACAACAGACCCCAGAAACTACAGAGGAATTTCACTCATCAATACAGTACTCAAATCGCTGACAAGCATTTTGCTCACGCGTCTTGAAACATGGGTGGAGGAGAACAACATTCTCCCAGAAGCACAGGCTAGTTTTCGGAAAGGAAGGGGCTGCGCTGATCATATCTTCACGCTTGATGCAACTCGTGAAATCTTTAAAACACGGTGCAAGCGCCGAAAACTTCATCTCTTGTTGGTTGATTTCGCAAGAGCTTTTGACTCCATCAATCACACCAAACTCTGGAAAAAGCTCAACTCGATAGGGGTGTCTGCTAAGATGATTAGAATCCTGAAAAGCATTTATGACAATGCAACAATGTCTGTAAGAACTATCAATGGCCACACAAGGAAGTATGATGTAGCAGAAGGAGTCTTGCAAGGAGAACTGACTAGTCCGCTATTATTCTCCCTGTACATTAGTGATATTGAAGACATATATAAACTAGCGGAAGCCAACGGAATACGTGGCATAAATCTCAACCACAAGTACTCCTTTCATGTCTTAGCATATGCTGATGATATGGTCATACTCGCAGACTCTCCAGTACAACTACAACGCAAATTAGAGGTGCTCCACAAATACTGTGAGGAAATGGGTCTTACAGTAAATGTTCAAAAAACTAAAATTCTTATATTCCACCATCAACACAAGACCATCTTGTCGAACACAAGCTTCTTTTATGGACAGCAAATCGTAGAAGTTGTAAAGATGTTTACATACCTAGGTGTAACTTTCTGCATTTGTGGGAAATTCCATGAGCATGTCCAACTAGTCAAGGCCAAATGCGCAGCAGCAACTAAAACTCTGATTAACATCATATCAAGGAGCAGAACTCAGTGCTGGCAGTCAATGATGCGACTTAAAAACTCTATGCTTCTGTCTATTCCTCTTTATGCAGCTGAAACATGGGGGTTGAATGAGGCGAAAGAGGTTGATAAGATCCAGAATACCTTTATGAGAAGATTACTTCACCTCCCGGCCAACTCCCCGGGTTACCTATTGCGTATGGAGACAGGAGTTCTACCTCCCTCCCACCACATTCTACGCCGCTCCCTGTGCTGGTGGGACAAAATCCGAGAACATAGCGACTCTCGTCATACTAGGGTATGTATTCAAGAACTTAAAAACTCGACGCCACACAATCCATACCATCTCCCTACAACTGGTTTACACGCTTAAAGCAAGAAATATTAGAGCTAAACGTCCCCTATGCTGCACAAGAGACCTCACTTTACAACTGGGATTATCTAAGTATAGGAGATCTAGTATCTACCCATGTCCATAATTGCAAAGTTGCGGATATCGAGAGGTGTGATAACTCGAGCTATAGTTCATTTTACCATAAAATAAAACTTGAACACTCACCGGAACCTTATTTGTCGTACAAACTGAGCCTACAACATAAACGGACTTTCTGTAATATGCGACTTCATGTCGACCGGCTTCCCTTTCTCAGCATCTACATAAATCACAGCGTTTACAAGTTTGCGCCTACGAAGCCTTGCCCTCTCTTTGGAAAAGAAAATGACGACCTGTTTCATGCATTAGCTACATGCATACATTACAATTGTATCAGACCAAAGATTTATTGCGGCATACGTACCCGCCTGCACACACACAAACTATTTCGGTCATATGACATAGATTGCGTAAAAACTGTTTGCAACTATGTATATGTGTTATTGAGACTTAGACAGTTCTTACTTGGAGACTGATCAAGCTGAAACCTTCGTTGATTAAAATTTTAGTATTATTTAAATGTAACCTTGTTTTTCTCGTTAAATCCTACCATGTATGCGCTTTGAGCCTTGGCCTACCGTTCATTTATATATATAGATCGCACATAGTGTTTCAATAAACTTGTGTTGAACTCTATTGTATATATAGATTACCCCCTCTCACAATAGGCGGAGGAACCTAAAATATAATGATGTATACGATTAAGCATACATAATTTATACCTCATAAATACCTTATTTATTTAAATATTACATTTTACTCTATATATAAGTTCAAAATATGTCATAACCAATTATTCTTTTAACATAATATGTATTATGAATATGGAATTAATGGCGGGCGAGCACAGCTCCCTAAAACCGTCAAATAAAATCCCCTTTGAGGGAACTAACTAACTAACTAACTAGTTTTTGAAAGTATAATAGTTAGTACTATAACGTGTGAAATATTGCACGAGTTGATGTATTATCTGAAGCATTGAATCCTTTGGTTTCCGAAGAGTAAGGGATTAGTCACACGATGTATGTTGGTGTGTATTTGAGTAACATTGAATGATAGGGAATGTGACCAGGAAATTCATATGCAATACATGGTTTAATATTAATGAATTTGGGTGGAAAATATCAGAAATACGTATTGCAATAAAATATAATAGAGTTCTCAGAGTAAATGATCCTTGATCAGTGCTCATGTGCAATCTCCTTTCCCTGCTATTCCAAAATGTGGCAACAATAAACCAGTACTGCTGAACTTCTCAACCTTATACTATGAAATCTCGACTGGTGTGTTTCGCCACCACTTTCTACCTTGAAATCCAAGAAATTATAAGTATGCATAAAAATAACCTAAACTGATAATGAATTAAAACATTACAATATATATTTCATGTTTTGATCTTATTATTTCTATAAGCTTAAAACTTTACAGTTTAGAATTTGTTTTGGTTTACTAATAAATATTAACTATTTGATAAACGGAAATAGTAAATAATTACTATTTGATAAACGGCAATATTAAATAAGTACTACTTGTTTTAGATAAATCACTATTATTACTTCTTGGAAGCATAACTATGATTCATGAAAAATTTACAATGACTGTATCGATGTAATATGCTTAGTTATATTAACATTACAGATGTAAATATGTGGTAAAGAGAAAGTTTTTACTGAAACTAATTTAATATGTATTACTCCTCCTGTTGTAGTTGCTCTTTAATATTTTTGTATATTCAATTGCTGATTCATAAATACATCCATGCTTAAACGTTATACTAAAGATATTTAAAAAAAAGGGAAAAAACTATCTCAGTAATATACAAATATGTCTACATAAACAATGTCGTGTAATTATTGCATTTTTCTTAACATATATTGACAGTTTACCTTATTAAAGACCTTTATAGATTATTTGCACTTAATTATATATCTGAAATATTGGTTTCATGGGATCTCTTGCACAACCCTAGCCGCAACACTCGTTCGAAAGGAAATTTTGATTACAAGATATTGCTTTTTTGCCACCTATTGTGATTTTTTCTGCGGCATCAGTTACACCGTTGGGATAGTTCGAAGATCTTCTCAAAATACAATAAGCCTCCGATAGTTTCTGCTCCAAATTTTCAATCCTCACAGACTCGTCCAAAATTTTGTTCTCTAAACATTTCTTTTCCGCAGCCTAAAATAAATAAATAATAGTGAGAAATCAGGCTCGGAAATTCAATTTCTTAACGTTACAAATCAATTACCCATTCTGCTTCTTTTTGTTCCAAAATGTTGGCCAGCTTCTCTTCATATTTATCTTGAAGTAGATCCAGCAATGTAGCAATGTTCTTTTGAAGCTGAGCTATGTCTGCATTGGAACTGATTAATTGCTCGTCAACACTTGTGAGTGATTTTGCGGTGGAGTCACTTGAAAATGTAACTTTCCTTTTTCGGTTACTACCAGTAGGTTTTTGATTGTTAGTATCAAAACTCTGTAGACGTTTACTTCGAGTTTTTCTCATTTCTTCCTCAGGTTCAGATTCTGGGGAGTGTTTGTTTCCTCCCTTGTCTGAAGTAGTATTAGTGTATTCCTCTCTTGGGATACAATCCACTTCTTTTTCAGCACAGCCTCCAGTGGCCATACTTGGCACTTTAAAAGTTCTTATTATTATAAACGCCAGGTTTTCCGGAGGCTAGAAAGCAAATATTAGACTTGAATTATAGGTATTACATAATGCATAAGTCATTGGACTGCTACTACGTATACATGATTTGTTATGTGATTAACTTCTCACAACTCATAGTTTTAGAACATTATTTTCAATATTCATAATATGCATACTTTCTCAAAGCTCTTTTTTTACTTTAAACATATAATACGCAGTTATAATTATAGTTATAAATGAAGTTCAGACAATTAACGTATTTTGGCTATATTATTCGTATGCAGCATTACCCATATCTCATTTGTAATGAGTGAAATGCTTTGTAGGTGGGAAATAATGGGAAATTAGGGATTTAGTAGGAATTTGTGGTAAATGGGAAATGAACTATGAGAAATTAGGAATATATTTAATTTTTACTACCATCCAGTTTTAAAAAGAGTTAGTGAAGCAAATTTTTAATGGAGAATTGAAGGAAGATTTATTTTTGTCCTAATTTGTTGTTTTTCATAAATGAACTTAAATCTTTTAGTTATGTATTTGATGTAAACCTGATTTTTCACTATTCTGTTTGATATTTCTCATATTTACAAGTAAATTTCCCAGTGGTCAGGGACTGGCAAAATAATCAGCTTTTTGATAAGAATTTAAAGCTTTTTCTGCAACAACAAAGCAATTGTTTTTTAAATGTACGAGAACTCGATAAATCTCATGAAAAATTTCGTCATATTCTTTATTAAAATATTATTTGCGCCCTCTCGTTCCCCTTAACCGGCTTCCCTCGTCTTAATCAACAAATAATGTACTTTTGCCTAACTCAGTTTCTTGTGCATGTATAATTTTTAATTCTATTGTATTCTCTGCTTTTTGTTTAATTTCCTTGCAAATCTAACGACAAATGTGTCTTGAAAACGATAAGAGAGTACGAAGTAAGTTATAACTAAATAACCAAGCAGCTTCAGTAGGACTTGTACCGGCAACATCAAACAAGGTAGAACTAATGAGGAAAGGAGAGAGAAGATCTAGTGGTTCTTTCTCTGCTATTTATGTATGTATGTATATCTATCTAAAACATTGTTGGGTTTTCACACGTTTTTACAAGGTTTAACTTTTCTTCAATATCTGAAAGCTGAACTTTGTGTTCTTAATGTCTCGTTGCATGATATAGCTTTCTTTTTGGATTCCTGTGTTTGCATGCGAGTACAATTTAAATATCATGTCTGTTTAAAGGATTATCTGTCTGTTTATTGGAGTTCTTTTGAAAACAATAATGGTTTCTTAAGTAATATTTTCTTGTTGAACTCAAACAGAAACAGAACATCCCCGGTAATGAAAATAGCATACAATGATATGAAAAACATTCACAAAATCTTTCCCTTATGAAATGAATTGAATTCTGCAAATATTAGCTAGTACTGCAGCTCAAATCTTAGTATGGTAAAATAATTAAATTTTGTATTTTTGAGGACAACACATTTTTATGGTTGTGTAAAGGCAGTTATAAAACTTTATTAAGCATCGTTAATATTTATATATGCTGAATTTTTTGATCATGTTTGTCATAGATGTTATTTCGTAATTTTCTATTCTTACATTCAACGACTTAAATGTTATTATCATTACTAATGATTAGTATTCAATTATATCACTAAAATGCTCTGGCTTCATTATTTAATTACATTTTTATAAAAGTCAATAAGTCAATAACAACAAGTTAAATTTACTTTTGCAAAGAGTTTCAAATCTGTCGATATATTAAAAACGGCATGGTAAATTGAAGAGCATGAAGAGCAATTAAATTTAAGAGAAACGACTAATTATTGCTTTGGAAAGCAAAGTTTCCCAATGTTTCTCCCTCTCGGCAGCAAACGAAAATATTCTTTCATTGAGTATTAAATACTTATAAATACTCCAACCAGGTTGCTGCTACATTATATTTTTCTCTTGAAATTATAGGCACATTACAATATAACAAGTCGCGAACCATAAATGCGAATATCGACATTTCAATATTAATACTAAGTAACCCAGATGTTAGTGTAAAAACTGGAACAAAATCGCATCGTTGATAAAATATCATTGTTACCAAAATATAAAATATTCTTTAAAGTTTTTCTAAGAAAAACTTGACAATTTTAAGCATGCTTTGCATTAACATATGATTGATTGACGAATTCGAGCAATGACATTGAACTCCATTAAATTTTTAAAGAATTGATGGACCTTAAAATTAGTTCTTTACCAAAAATACCTAATCTTACTGCTTGAAAATGAACTGTTAAACTAAAACGTTCATAACCTACTACACGAATAAATGTTTCGAGATTTTTTGAAGTGTTTTAGTCATCATAAATATTTGATGATTAAGACAGTTTAAGACATTTTTTAGAATAAATCGAAATTAAGTATTGATATTGGGTCTGATTATTTTCAGTATATGTAGATGCATATTTAAAATGATATTTCCAATAAAATGTCTACAGAAGATTAAAAAACTAAATCTTTAGGCTATTTTGTATATTTGACTAATTTGTTATTCTTGCTTAAATAAACATCAATCTTCTTACTCACCTTCGACTTGTTCTTAGCCTTACTCTTTGGTATTTTGGTGGTTTTCTCTTTCCGTGTAAACAGTTTTGAGTGACATCACAACTGCACCAAAAAAGTGGTTAAACTTATGTAAGATGCAAAAATATTCATAAGATTTATTCAATTGCTACTTTTATTTTAATTACAACTTTGCATTGAGATTTTGGATTTTATTACATCTGAAAAAATCTGAAAATTTCTAATGAGTAGTTATGAAAATAAAGTAATGTTATTACTACTTCAAAGCTACAATAAGGAAATGCTTACATACGGTTACATAGAAGTTCTATACCAGAGACGTGGATATTAATTTGGCTAATTTTTAACTGCTAAACGCATTTTAGTTAGTATTAAATCGTGTAAAACATTTAAATTGAGGTAATATCTTAACTTTTAATTATTTTGGTTTCTTATGGACCCTAAATGGCCACAAGTAATACTATAGCGATAATTTTTAAAGCATTAACAATGGTCTGCTTTTATTTGACATACGGAATATATTATAAATTAACACTGTTTAATATTCGTTTTAAATTTACTCGTAACCTAAACATTGTTCATAAGTAAGACTTTCTATACTTGATTTTTTTTATAAATAATGTAATTTAAATGCAGAGTATCTTTAGCATTGTTTTACAGGGGGATTTTTTTTACTGAAAATGACTAAACATACATGATTATACCTCTTGTTGTGCTTTTCCAATTTACACTTTGGTAGATTCAAGTTTAGAAATTTATAAATATCATTTTCTGCTTAAACGTTTCACTATTTTTTTTTGATGTGCTAAATAAAAAATAATAACTCAGGAATATACCAATATATCTAAAACAAAGTCATGTACCGGGTACATTTTTTTAGTTAAAAACGTATTGACGACATATTTCGGTAGACATGTATTAACTATTTGCATGACACTGTATTCTTAAAATCTTGTTTTGTTTGCTTCTCTTGTCCAAGCTTAGCCTCATCACTTGGTTGGAAGGAAATTTTGAATACACATGGCTGCTTTCTTGCCATCTGTGCACATTTTTTCTGTGGCGTCAGACACACCGTTTATATAAGCCAAACTTTTACTCAGAAGCAGATTTGATTCCGAGAGTTCCTGTTTCAACTTTTCGATTTCTACAGACCCGTCCAAGATTTTCTTTTCCAAACATTTCTTCTCCGCATCCTAAAATACATTTTAAAAAATGAAAAAAAAATCCGACTAATTTAAATACTTTTTTAAGATTTTTTAAACGGTATATACAATTACCCATTCTGCTTTATTTTCCTCTAAAATTTCTGCCAGCTTCTCATCATATCTGACTTGAAGTAGATCTAGCGATGCATCAATTTTATTTCTTAGCTCGGCTATCTCTGCATTGGAACTGGAGGATTGCTCGTCCCCAATTGTGACTGATTTTCCAGTGGAGTCACTTGAAAATGTAACTTTCCTTTTTCGGTCACTCCGAGAGGCATTTTGATTGTTGGTATGGAAACTCTGTACACGTTTCCTTTGAGATTTTCCCATCCCTTCCTCCAGTTCTGACTCAGATTCTGCTGATTGTTCGTTCACTCCGGTGTCTAATTCATTTTTAGTGTCTTCCTCTCTTGGAATACAATCTATGTCCTTTTCGTTACTGCCTCTTGTGGCCATACGTGCCACTTTAAAAGTTCTCATGATTATGAACGCCAGGTTTGCTGCAGATGAAAAAACAAACTATAAGCTTGAATTATTATGTATTGAATAAATAGTTCGCCTATTATCAAGTATGTAATTTACTTCTAGTTGTCTAAATATTATATTTTTATTAACTTCATACAAATTAAAATAATATTCTAAGTCAATTTTGACAAATTTTTATACACTTGACTCCAAGAGAAGAACGGCCAACGGTCCCAAACTCTTTCGACGACTCTTGCATCACTTTACCCCTTTGTATGTGGTGTGGTGTAAAGTTATACATAAACCATCACACAGACTTCACCAGCAAGATTTTCTAATAGCAGTAGTTTTGCAACATAACTTTCAATATTCATAATATGCATACTTTCTCCAAACTTATATTTTACTATTCACAGAGTAGAATTAAATCCAACAAAACAAGTTACTTATGAGCTTCTTTACCAAGTTTAACTTTATTATGCCATAAGGCGATGCATTTTTTAGCTAAAAAATTTTTTTTTCCGATATGGTTGCACGAAAATAAGGTAGGTCAAGAATACTAATGCTTATACTAATGCTTTCCTAAACAAAGCAGGTCTATCTCGTTACTCACCCTATTCGTATGGTGTTCGCTACTGCACTCTTCTTTTAATGAGCTGGCCTCCTTTCTCCCTCGTTATTGAGACTCCCTGATGCCAACTAAAAGTTTTCATTTGCGTTTACCTCAAACTGATAAAGTGGTAGGATAACTTGGGCCGACAAAGTGATCTGCTGCTTGCTTGAGCAATTATTTCCAGCTCTGAAAAAAACAAGGTAAAAGTTTCCTTCCATAACATTTACACTTGCATGCAACTCATGGTCTATTTCATTGTAAATTTTTATGTTTGTACCCTCTCGTTTCATTCAACAAGCTTTCCTCGTCTTAATCAACAGATAATTTACTTCTACCTTAATCAGTTTCTTATGCTTAGACAATGTTTAACTGGAATATGTGCTAAATCTCGGACATAAATTTCATTTCAATTCTAACGACAAATGTCTCATGAAAAACGACAAATCTAATGCAGCCCTAGCAGCACTTGTACCGACAACTTCGACTTTGGTAGCTTTAATGCGGAAATGAGAAGAAACGAATAGATGAAATAAATCTTTTTTTCCCAAATGTTTTAGAACGTTTTAAAAACACATTACTATTTATGTAGTTCACATTCTGTGTAATCATATTATTTTCCTTTATGCTAACTGTGTTTGCATGCCATCTATATAATATTAATGACAAATTTCTGTTGATAAGTTATGTTTGGTTTAAAAATAAAAATGATTTCTTTACTAATAATTTTTGTTTCAACTTAAACCGAATCAGGTTGCTCTAGATTATAAAATAAACATAACGACATTAAACATAAATTATAAAATCTTAGCTTTCTCTTATAAAGTGAGTTAAAGTCTGAAAATACGAGGTAGTGCTACATTATTTTAAATGGAACTATTGGGCTGTTATTTGTTCGTAAGATCGATTAATAAATTATTAGTTAAGGTCTCTGTTTGTAATAGATTATTATAGAGTTTTATTTAAAATACTGTATTTTTCTAAAACCGTTTGTTCTATTTTATTTCATCAAGGATACAACTGCGATAGATCAAATATTTTTTTACACATGACTCAAAGGTTTTGTTATATGTATGCTTTATGTATGCATACAAGTTGTCATATAACATTATTAAGCA
This sequence comes from Entomobrya nicoleti, assembly GCA_034695465.1. Classification (NCBI taxonomy): domain Eukaryota; kingdom Metazoa; phylum Arthropoda; class Collembola; order Entomobryomorpha; family Entomobryidae; genus Entomobrya; species Entomobrya nicoleti. The sequence goes on along the minus strand of JAQFZG010001582.1, from coordinate 4,615 downwards.
TCTGTGTTCTTTGATAGTTACTAAATTTTTTGATCATGTCTGCCATAAATATTATTTTGTATTTTTCCATTCATACGTCCAAAGAAAGAATAGATGTTAATATCATTAATACCCAATTATATCACTAAAATGCTCTGGCTTCGTTCTGAAATTACGTTTTTCAAAAGTCAATAAAACAATAACAATAGTTTACTTAAGTGAAGTGCACGTTTGCTTAGCATTTAAAATTCATCAATACATTAAAAAACAGGACAGGGTACTTTGTAAAGCGTAAACAGTAATTAAATACTGGAAACAACCAATTATTGCTTTCGATCTTTCAGCAGCATATGAGAATATGGAATTTGTAGCAGAGACCATCTTCCTTGTGATATTCGTTTATTGAGTATTACTAATACACTTTCTTTCCCTTTTTTGTATTGTGAAGCTTGAAGGTTCATTGCATTCATTACCTGTAACCTAATGAAACTTAAACTAACTACCTTATATTTTCTCCTTGAAAACATGGACACATGATAATCGCATTCTTGATAAAATGTACGTCATTGTTACCAAATAAAGGAATCTCTAAAGTTTCTTTCATTATATTTTACATTTGCAATTGAATTGATGATTTCGAGCAAAAAAATTAAACTACACTAGATTTTAAAAGACTTGTTATATTAATATTTCCGTCACCTATTACACAAATAAATGTTTCCAGATTTTTTAGTTTTTTAGTCGTCATATATATTTGATGTGTTTACATTAATTACTATATATCGTAGTATAAATAAACAAGATACTCTTCAAATGAAATAATCAGAAAAATCATGGTTGGCCGGTTTTTCAATATGAATGCATATTAAAAATGAAATTCCAATAAAACGTGTTTTAATAAAAACCCATCTCTTTAGGCTATTTTGTCTATTTGAATTACATGTTATGCTTTTATAAATGAACATCACTTTTCTTACTCACCTTCGACTTCTTCTTTGCTTTCCCACCCGTCTTTTGATGGCTTGCTCTTTCCTCCCTCGTTTTTTACATGCAAAATGTGAACTGTCAAGTTTACGTCAATCAAAGCGTGTCTTTTTTTGCCGCAAGGATCGCCATATGTAATTTGACTACAGGGTTACCAATATTTTGTGTTTTACGAAAATTACAAACTTTTCAACCCGTGCATGTGCTTAGCCACTGTAAATAAATCAATTTTAATTCAATTTATAGCCTCGTATGAATCGGCAATGGAAAAAAGAGTAGTTTAAATCCCAGCAGCACTTTCACTCAAAACAGCAACCTCCGAAACACTAATGAACGGACAAGATGTAATCGTTTTTTTCTCGATTTTTTCTGCTGTAACTTCAAAAAAATATTTTGTCAGCGACTTTCCACAGATTAAATATTTTCAGCAATGTATTGGAGTGAAGCTACAGTTGGACAACACTTTGAAAGCAGGCTTCAGTTCTGACACTAGAACACTTGTCAGTTTCATTTCCAAAACTCGACTGAGCTCTAGAAAGTAAAATGCATGCATACACATACTGAGTTTTCGTACGCATCTCGTCGCAAGCCTCTGCTTTCTACTAGATCTCTCCTACCCTCTCTGTTTGATTGCTTCTGCAATAACAATGGGATTGGGTAGGGATAGAGGTTTTCATGAAAGGAGAGAAAAAGAAAGGAATACTAGCGTATAATATTTGTCTAGTTTATTTGCAATTACTAGCTAGCTTGTATTTTTTCTAAAGATAAATGAAGAGTTTCACCCATTTCAAAACTGATTTGGTGTTTAGATCACATTTTTTAAATACAACTTCAAACGGAGCTCAATGACAAATTAATAAAGAACACTAATGTCAAATACACTTTTACAACTTCTCCGTCAATATTTTGATTATAGCTTTACCTATAGTATGGCCTCTTGTGGACTTTTGTCCATGGATGAGAAAGAACAAATGGACATGTGTGTGTGACTGGACCAAGAAATATAACAAAAGTTGTTGGACGATTTTATGGACCACAAATTTAATTAAAACTATTCTATTGATTGTCAAATGTGCAAAATGGCCTTTTAATTAAAAAGTAAAAACACTGGAAACGAACTTGAGATACAAGTAAACGGAGTGTGGGCACAGTACTAATTTAAAATGTCAAAAGTCACTGCGGAGTTTATTGGGGATTTATATTTGTAGCTTTGGTGAAGAATCATGGGAGTAAAAAATTATATCAGAGTAAAAAAATTGTTAGAGAAAAATGTGATCCCTTTAAGTTTGAGTGTATTAAGCTATTATATATGTATATGTAGTGATTTTGTAATTTTTGGTACAGATAGTCATCTCCATAAAATACCACAGGTTTGATGACAATTTTTTTACCAATACCAGATAATATAATCAAATATACGAGCTTTTTCATGCGAGAAATCAAGATTAAGTCGTGAAAAAGCGACCTGGTAGAATTTAAAGTCTTGCAGAGCTGGCAACATGAAAATCAAAGATGAAGTAACCCACTTCATTTGGTTAAACTATAAACTATATTAATAACCAAAGAATTTGTGATTAGATCACATTCTGTGTGATCTAATCACAATCTATCTGATTCAATATCCTAAACTGATTTAGTGGCAGCATAAAATGGGCTGACAAACAGTTCTTTTGTTTGCGTAGAATATGTTAATACTTTTTAAACCGTATATGGCAAGTTTTCTACTAATATTTGTACATGAAGATTGTAAATCGTCAGTTTTATGGATATGTACTGACGTTTGTTTTACACTGTCGTTTTTCCTCGTCGAGCTTTTTCTATATCTATAAAACATTCTAGTATGTTGTCAGAGATATTTTCCTACAAGTACAAATACATGACAAAATATGTTGTGTTTTTGTACGAATCTTTTGTTGATAGCTGCTTTTTCCAGTGCAGCCCGTGTTTAAGGTGAATCCTTTACAAGAGCAATGAGATTGGGTAGTGATTTATACTTATGTTGTAATATGATACATATGAGGATTAAAACAAGCAGTACTCCATTACATTGGTCTAGTAGAAAACCTGCAATGTATCATTGCTATTAGCCAGTCAAAAAATGAAAACTAAAAGAATAATTAAATCACCACGTGACGCCGAAACGGGACCAGTAACGCCATTTAGGTTTTTTCTCCAGAGATTTTTTTATAAAACAAATCAAATCAGTATCATATAAATAAAGATGAATTGCAGGTGCACCTTTCTCGAACTGAATGTATTTGTGTGTACGCTTACCAAAGACATATTTTAAAATTTATTTGTTAACTTATTTGGTTTTATTAACAAAAACTGGAAAAAAATATACAGATTAAAAATTCAGCTTTAACCTAAAAATCAACGCTTGGACTTATACCTTATCCCATAGGCTGTCCTGTCCTAATCAGTGCCCTCACTACATACCTAGATATTTATAAAAGAACCAATAATATGTACTTGCTTTTTATTACGTAAACCGTGGAATTGGATTATCGTAAGAACGGAGAGAAATACACGACAAGACTATAAAGAAACCTATCCTATTGGATAAGACAAAGTTTTAAGGGTCCTTGATAGACCAAAAGTTTAATGAAAACCAATCTAATGATTTCATCTATGAGCACGATGGCTTTTTATTTAAAACGGAGAACGGAAAAAACAACACAAATTTGTACGTAGAGATTTAAATATACTCTTGTCTTTTACTTTAAAAAAATACTAGTTCAGGAATGACTTATTTAGATGTAATATTATGTTTATGTTTTAATAAAAAACAAGGACTCCGAATATCACTATAATTGATAAATATTAGAAGCACTCAAATTGAGAAGTAAAATAAAATACTTAATATTTAAATAATATACGGACGTTATAAATGGACTTTGGCATGCTTACTAAAAAGTTTGGTGCTTAAAAATATTTAATCTTTCATGATTTTTAGAGACTAACATTATCACCGTAATCACTCACCTAAGGTCCGATCTGTGCTTTCCAACCCTTCTTTTTAACCATTTCCAGTTAGTTCGCTTTCTCTCTCGTTTTTAAGGTGGCAAACGGCTTACTTAAGTTTAACAATTTTAGTGGCAGGTTGAAATCAGCCCAGAACGTGTTCTACTTAAATATTGCTTTCCCAAAAAAACGTTCCTTCTTTTCAACCAAATCCCATTGGGAAAGGTTCCATCTAAAACGTGTGCAAGAAAAACGTGTTTATTTCCATAGTATTATGCTTGTACACTGAATTTGGTTTCATTAAGCTTGCTCTAATAATTCGTCTTTTTTAAGGGAAATTTAAAATTTACATTGATTCTTCGCTCATGTATTTTTGAACTGGAGGATATATTTACCAGCAATTAATAAAATTTAAATTAATTCAAGTCGAGTAGTGAGGTATTGGTAGTTTTCATTTAAAAATGACCGCACATTTAAGTGTACTTTTACCGACCATAGCGACCCCAGTGACAATAATGAACAAAGAAGTTGTAATCATTTTTTACTGGTATATGTCTCGAGTTGCCCTGGTAGGTATAGCAGAAAAAGCAGCAGATAACTAACAAGGTAGGTCGCTCTATCAGTACATCGCAAATTGATTGAAAAATACATTTTCTTGCACAGTTTTTGATGCTGAATAAGATAGCAA
>JAQFZG010001581.1:0-20348 GCA_034695465.1 Entomobrya nicoleti | reverse complement strand
AAGGCCTATAAATCCACATGGAGTGAGGTCCAAGGAGGAGAAGGAAGTGTTGGATCATTTTGGATCAGTTGTAAGTACTACATATTTATTAGCTGTTAATAGAGGTTTAGCAAGTTGGTGTAAGGTGTAGATAAGTAAGTAGTTATATATGTACATATTGTCATTTCAACTCAGATTGTAAAAAGTGTTTAATCTAAGGAGGCCTTTAAAAAAATGAATGCCACGTTATATAACAACTTTTGTGACGTAGTTGCTATGGCTAGAAGTACTGAATAGCTCCAGTATTATGAAAAATTTATTGTCATGTCAGACAGGCATACAAACTTTTGCATTTGTAAATCACGCTACCTAATAACATTTTAAGAACAACTAAATGTTAATATGCCAGTTTGTCTAATTTTGTTTGTCGAATTGTCCATGTTTTTATAGTTTCAACATCTCAACCCGTACACCTTCCGGGAGCTCTTCTCAGTGTGCATTGACGTGTTCGTGGAGAGAACAGGAGAAAATCCAGCGATTCAACTGTTAGCGAATAATTTACTCGCGAATATGAACACTTCCCCAATCTTCGCCACAATTTTAGTTGAATTTCTTCTGGAGCGTATGGAGGTGATGGGAGGTGAAGACACTGAGCGTTCCGCACTTTACCTGAAACTCTTCAAACTGGTCTTTGGATCTGTCTCACTATTCCCCACAGAAAACGAACAAATGCTCCGCCCCTACCTTCGTGACATTGTTAACAAAGCCATGGAATATGCAAGAAGCGCAAAAGATCCTTTCAACTATTTTCTTCTGTTGCGAGCACTGTTCCGTTCAATTGGAGGTGGAAGCCATGACCTTCTATACCAAGAATTTCTTCCCCTCCTCCCAAATTTATTGCAAGGTCTTAACTCTCTACAGAGTGGTCTCCATCGTCAACAAATGAAAGACTTATTTGTCGAGTTGTGTCTCACTGTACCCGTCCGTTTGAGTAGTCTACTACCTTATCTTCCACAACTGATGGATCCTCTAGTTTCCGCACTTAACGGTTCTCCTCCTTTGGTATCCCAAGGTCTTCGCACATTGGAGTTGTGTGTCGACAACCTTCAGCCTGAGTTTTTGTACGAGCACATTCAACCAGTGCGAGCGGATCTTATGCAAGCCTTATGGAAAATCATGCGTACTCCACATGAGGGATCTCCCATGGTAGCCTTTAGAATTTTGGGGAAATTTGGAGGAAGCAATAGAAAAATGCTTGTGGAACCTCAAAAGTTGGAGTATCATGAGAAATCGAGTGCCGGTCAATGTCTCCTCTTAACATTTTTAGATCAAAAGAACACCGTGGCCCTGCCTGTAGATAAAGTTGTGAGCGTCTCTGTGAAAACCTTGAGAACGGTTAACTGCTTCCCTAGTGGCCCCACCAACATTGATCTACACTACAAAAAACAGTCATGGGAATTTCTCAAAGGATTCGTCCTCTCTTCACTGTGCCGTGAGCAAGAGAGATTCATTAAAAATAAATTGCTACTTCACGGGAAAATGTCAGATGGACAACAACACCAAAGTAATGGGGGTAGTACTACTACTGGAAATAATATTCCAATTATCCAGCCTCAGGCGGATGAAATGTGCAGAGAAGTTTTGGTCAATGCTTTGACCGGATGGATTATTGCAACAACAGTGAAAGAAATAAGGAAGGATGTTTACATTAGTCTTACACAAATTCTCCGTCGTATGGCAATGGTGATGGCTGCACAACAAGTGGGGCCTTTTGCCGATAAGACAGTACCTGCCCAAATGGATCCTTACGTTGTATTTGACGCTTTGTTCAACGCATTAGCTTGTGAGGAGAAGGATCTTCGGAAACCAGTTGTATTTTCTCTCAGTGTTATAATGAACACTGTTATTCATATTGTTCACTCCAAAGAGAAGGTAAGCAATTTAAGCATGTGTAATTAAATTTCGATGTTGAAAAGAAAATCAGTTAAGAATTATCCTAATTATTATTAATTTTTACAGGCATTCTCTTTACCAATGATTGAGTACATTACTGACAAAATGTGCTCGCTCTGCTATGAACGTGCTTGGTACGCCAAAATGGGAGGTTGTGAGGCCATTTCCTTTTTCCTGGATAATGCCTCATTAAGATGGGTTCTTCAAAATCACCTTCATGTACTCAAGGCCCTTCTCTTCGTTTTCATTGACCTTTACGGGGAAGTCTCTGCCGGTTCCATTGATGTTGCCAAAGCAAATATCACAAAGCTTATCAGTCTGGCATGTACTCCTGCTCAAGATGAAGAGTTAAATCAGCTCAAAATCAAGTGTTTGGATACCCTTGCTCTAGAATTCGCCAAACGACTCACCTCCCCCACAAACCATGTTAGAGAACAATGCATGCGTGGTTTAGAGCAGTTAGCAGAGGCGCAAGGTCGCTCAGTCAGTGATCTTATTGTACCCCATCGGGAGGTACTTGTGGACATGATTCCTCCCAGGAAGCACTTGATCCGACACCAGTCCGTACAGTATCAACTAGGGATTCTGGATGGCAATGCTTTCTGTTTCTCCCTCCGTCCTCGCCTCTTTTCTCTGGATATGAGTATTAATGAACACAAAGTATTTATGAGTGAGCTCATTCTCCTTGGCGAAGCTGATGACTCCCAACTTACAAAGCTACCTTGTTACAAACTGGCTCCCAGTGTAATTCCTCCAAGAAAAGCTGTGCTCTCTGTGCTCGCCTGTCTAACGGATGTTCCCATTCAACGAAATAAAATAATTGGGATTTTCCTCCGCCATCTAGCTTGTCACAACCTGGAACTTCAAAAGCATGCGTTTGAATGCCTGAAAAATTTCACGGAAAATGACCCCATCTCTCTGGAGGTTCAAACTGCTGCAATTCGACCAGTTCTTACACAAATGACTCAGCTCAGAACTGTGAGTATTCATTTGCTCAGTCATCTCAGCTACTTGTATCAGCTTTTCCCTCACGCTATTCCAGAGAAAGTGTGGGATACACTTGTTCAAATCTTCAAGAAATTTTTGGAAATAGCTGTTGTCAACTTCCAGAAGCAACCAAACAGATCTGGACTACATGAACTCAAGTTATGTGTTGCCGTTGTAGAGTGTTTCCACCTTGTGCAATCTAATGGACCACGATTTATTGAGCCTTTGTGTCGTCTTTGCATGCAAGGTGAGAAGGTACTCAGCCTAAGCCGTGGAAACCCACTTCGTAAACCTCTCGTCAAGTTTCTCTTGAAGCATCCTGAGGAATATCTCAACATCATCCTTGCCCCTCCCCACATTATGCAACCTGAGTGGACCCGGTTCTTTTTATATTTTATCCGACAACCTGAAGCTGACGCTCTTCGAAGAAGCTTAATGGCGAATCCTACGAGACTAATTACTTGGATGAATGTGGCAAGCCATCCTACTGTCAGCCTGCATGCCCAAGGAGTTGTCCAAAACTATCAACTGAAAGCTGAAGAGCAAGAAAACATTCAGTACCTTGCAATTAAAACCATGATGGTGTTGAACACTTTTGATGAAGACTGGATATTGGGAACAGGTCAGAATCGGGGCGAGGTTGTGAGTGCCTTGAAGTCCTTGTGGTGTAGCCCCACTTATCAGTACAAAAGCAGTTCGAAACACATGACGAAATTGGAGCAAATTGATGTTGTACAACCAAACAGTCCAGTTCAAGGGGGCATGTCTCAAGAAGAGCGAATCTCTGCGAAATTTCGAGTACTTCGTTGGAAGGAACCTAATATGGTTGTCAAACTTCTACTCAGTTATTTCAAGAAGAATTCCACAGACTATGACCTGCTATTTCAACTAATGCTCGCCTTTTGTGGTCGGCCTCTTCTTCATTACCACTTTTTCCGCGAGTTTCTGGAGAAAACTGTGCCCAAGTATAGCATAGCTTGGAAGAGACAATGCTTCCTAGAATTCCGACGTATTTACACCGATCGCAGTGTTGACGACGAGTTGAAATCAAAGATAATTCAGTTCGTTTTGATTCCTTGCTTTCAATACTGCTTTGAACGAGGCCAAGGCAACGAGCTGATTGGATGCCAACCCGGCTCTGGCGACTCTGACAGTAATCCAGAATCCATTGTAAACATTCTTATAAACGAAATCATTCCTCAAAAGGCAGATGACACGGTTGGAGATCATGTGCGTATAGCTCTGTGCCAACTCTGCTGTCTCTTCTTGGACCAAGCACCTAACCACATTCATGACAACTCCAGCAAGAAACAAGGGGAAAAGCTAAAGAAGCTTGTGACATTTGCATGGCCTACACTCATGTTTAAATCTTGTGTAGACGCCAGTGTGAAATATTATGGCCACCTGTTGCTCAGTCATATCGCTGCCAAGTTCAACATTAACAAGAGAATAGTACTTCAAGTTTTCCATAGTCTTTTGAAAGCGTCCGTGCAGGAGGCAAAGCCAGTTGTGAAACAAGCTTTAGATATAATCACACCTGCAGTGCCAGTGAAAATGGAGGATGGAACCACAATGCTGCTTCACTGGACAAAGAAACTTCTACTGGAAGAAGGCTATTCCATGGGCCAGTTGATTCATTTAGTGCAGTTAATTGTAAGGCATTGGAAGACATATTATCCTGTAAGGCATGGCCTCATTCCTCACCTAATCCACGCAGTGAATCGGTTGAGCTTTACTCCAAACAGTTCCATGGAACATAGAAAACTGGCTGTGGATGTGGCCGAAGTGATTGTGAGATGGGAATTGGAACTAATGAAAAGTGAGGGTAGCGGGGAAGATGGAGGGCCAGATGCAAAACGTATACGCAGACTATCTGGATCCAGTCCAGTGAGTACAAGTTCTAATGTGGGGATGGGATTCAGTGGAGGTGCCCCCGGCACAAGTTCAACAACTATTGGGATGGGCAAATTACCCCAAATGATTGAAGCAATTCAGAATACTAGGAATATGCCGTTGGATGCTAATAATGTGGATAGTGTGTTGAACTTCCTGTTCCGAATGGCTTGTCATGTAAACGAACCCAATGCCACGGGGCAAGGAAACACACCAGGGGAATTGCTGAGTAAAAGATGCCTCACGTTGATTAAGCTGGTTTTGAAACCAGACTTTTGGCATGATCACTTGAACAACGCCAAGTTGATCTGGATGGACAAGATCCTATCTGGTCTGGAACCCAACCAATTAAGCTATCCTAACGTTTGTACCGCCTTAGACCTACTCACTTATATAATAAGTATAATGAGCAAAGAAGTTGTTCTGGATAATATCAAGCTTCTCCAGAAAGGTATCATTGCTTGCATGACTTGTTCCAACAGACAAGTAATAAGAGCTGTTCATAACTTGATGTCTCAACTGATGTCGTTATTCCCCTCCGAATTTCCTGGAGCTACGGCAACCACTTCCAATCTTCAGAAGTATGATGAGCTGGACCCTCTCTACACTACTGTTAGTAAAGTGGTGTATGAAGGACTCAATGCTTATGACAAGGTGACCACTGCAGCACCACAAAGTCTTTTAGGAGCGCTGATGATGTTAAAAGCGGCGTGTGTAAATAATCCCAGCTATATCGACAGGATAATATCAAGTTTTATGAAATGTCTGACGAAGCTTGCTCGGGAGCATCTGAATCCAAACGCATCACCCGCAGATCAGTCTACCGCTACTGATTTACTAACTACTAGTCTTGATCTTGTGAAGAATCGGGTGGGTGTGATGGGTGTGGAAATGAGAAAAAGTTTTATCGGAAGTGTTCTTGTCAGCCTAATTGAGAAATCCCCGGATGCAAAAGTGATGCAAACAATAATCAAAATGTTGGAAGACTGGATGAAAAACAAGAATCCTGTTGTGGTCAATCAAGCACCGAGTATCAGGGAGAAGAGCATACTTCTTGTGAAGATGATGCAAAATGTGGAGAAAAGGTTCCCAGCAGATCAAGAGCTAGTCGCAATGTTCCTCGACTTGATCAACTTCATTTACCGAGATGAGCAGTTAAAAACGACGGAGTTGAATAGCAAGTTAGAACCCGCATTCTTGAGTGGTCTTCGGTGCAGTCAGCCAGCAATTAGAGATAAGTTTTTCCAGGTGTTTGATGGAAGTATTAAGAAAAGATTGTATGAGAGACTGCTGTATATTGTATGCAGTCAAAACTGGGAGGCAATGGGTGCGCACTATTGGATCAAACAGTGTGAGGAGCTCTTGTTTGCGACTGTTCTGGCGTCAAAGGTAGAACTGAGTCCAAAGGAATCTCAAATTCCAGCTGTGAGTCATGGATTTAGCTTGTTGGAAACGGATCAGAAGGAAGTTTTCATGAAGATTGATCCGGATGTGACATGTGAGCCGAAAGACCACGAGCAACCATTTATTCAGGCTCTTGAAAGAGACGTGGATGCGTTGTCAGCTTGTGACGAAAATGACGAGGCCGCAGTGGCTGATGCAGTGACCAGACTAGAGGAAGCTTTCATTAAAGAAGGATGGCATGAGCCAAGTCATTCATATGCAAACGTGAAGATAATGCTGGAAAAGGATAGGGAGTGGAGTGTTGGGGTTGTGAAAGGTATTAATGTGAGTGCACTTGTAAAGCCCCTTGTGCAACTTTGTCATTTGGATACCGGACTAGCAGAGCAAATCTGGATTCAGTTTTTCCCCAGAGCTTGGAAAATTTTAAGTGAGAAGCAGCAAATGGCTTTGGCTAATGAAATGGGGCCGTTTTTGTGTAGTGGAGTGCACGTTCTCCAGCAGCACTGCAGTCCTAGTGCGTTGAATACTTTCGTGGAGGCCATGTGTCAGTGTGTTCCAGCGATACCCCTGAAACCTAGCGTGATCTACTACCTTGGGAAAACACACAACTTGTGGCACCGCATGGCTTTGTATCTGGAACAACTTGCGTTTGACACATGCCCTGCTCCTTTTATCAAAACGAAAAAAGAACCAATTGCTTCGTCAACTACTCCAGGGGGAGTGGTGGACTGCTACGACTTTGATGCATCTTCGTCATCATCATCAAACAGCTCCGTTGTTGCCGTTGTTGGGAATACAACAGGTGGTCCAAGTGCGACTTGCAGTCAGGCTGCTGCAATGATTCCAGAAGTACTTGACTCCCTGTCTGAACTCTACGCCCAACTGAGAGAGGATGACCTGTGGGCTGGACTCTGGCAAAAACGATCAAAGTACCCGGAAACCAATATCGCCATAGCTTTTGAACAACAAGGATATTATGAAAAGGCACAAGGTGCTTATGAACTGGCAATGAGTAAGGCACGTGTGGATTTTGCCACAACTACCCCTGCCACTTCACAAATCGGAGAAGTGAAACTATGGGAGGAACACTGGCTCAAGTGTGCCAAAGAGTTGAATCAATGGGATATCATTCAAGAATACAGTGCAAGCAAGGCAGGCAGTAATAGCTTCATGGTACTTGAATCCGCTTGGCGAAATGGATCATGGAACACGGCTAAAGAGGCACTTTCCAATGTGGAGCTCGCTTGTCCTAGAGAACAAGCTTGGAAAATGCATTTGATAAGAGGCTATCTTGCAGTATGCTCTAGTGAAGACCAAAACTTAAACATTGTGGACCGCTACGTAGACGGAGCCCAGACACTCTGCATAAAAGAATGGAAAAGGCTACCTTCTCTTGTCAGTAACGCACACATTGGAGTTCTCCAAGCTACTCAGCAAGTGGTTGAACTTCAGGAAGCAACAGTCATTCATCAAAGTCTATTAGCTAATAGACCTGGAGCTCTTCATGAAATGAAAAGTGTGGTGAAAACTTGGAGAAATCGTTTACCGTGTATTTCCGATGATTTGAGTCACTGGTCAGATATTTTCAGTTGGAGAACACATCACTACCAATTTATCGCAAGCCACTTTGCCGAACAACAGTACTCAACTAGCGGTCCCACCACTCCTGCAGGAAGTACCACCCCATTACAACCCCAACCTCCTCCAGGCTCAACCACTCCTGGGGGCTCTGCCACTGTTCCTACAACTGTCACAGTTGGCACTAATAATATTCCTCCAGGTGGTGGAACCCCGACATCCACACCATCCGCTTCGTCTTCGGATCAAGGCAGCAACCAAACCATGCTGGGTGTTCATGCCTCCGCGCAGGTTCAGATTCACAATTTTTCCATCCATCATCATTGCCAGGTCTGTATTCGCTAACCAGTCATTCCAAAGAAAAAAAAAACAATTTATCAAAGACAATCGACTTTTCAAACTAAACGTATTACAGAAATAATTCAGTAATATTGATAATAATCCCTAATAATATTTTACAATAGGTCTTACCTCTCTGAATTTTTGTACAAACCGCAATACCAAAAAATAGTTTTAAACTTGTACATATACGCAAAAAACAGTCGAAAGTATTTTATGTTGTGTGTTTTAACTATTTGTCAAGTTTTTATGTCAATTTTCTTCTCTTTAATTTCATCCAGTTTTTAATTAACTGTGGAAGTTGTAAAACCTTTTTTTATAGTTTGATTGCGTAAATTTTTTATCAATTTTGAAAATTGAGTTGTACGTAATCTTTTTGACTTGGACTAACTGTTTTATATTTTTAATGTGTTCTCATAATCATTTCATATTTCTCTTTTAAATGTGATCACTGCTCTGAATGTAAATATATTCACGCTAGGGATTGATACATGTCATTTCATGTCTTTCCTGTTCAGAAAATGTCGACTTTCTCCATCCTTCTTTAAAAAAAAGTCAAGTTTTAAATAATTATCATATCATAGCTGTGTGTTTTAAATTCATCTGTGGTAAATATACAAATTCGTAATCATAATCATGTTTGGATTTTTTAAACGGATAAAAATGGTTAGCCAGCACAGAAAATGGCAGTGGTAAACGTAAAGAATACATTTTTTGTTTTTCTATAACTTTTTCGCACAGTTAGCACTTTCGCAAGCTTTTTAAAATTACAGTCTGTTTTTCTATTGCTTTGGTTTCCAGAGTGTTTTGATTGCGAGCAATTGTAAACCCAATTTGTGGATCATATTTGTAATTAACATTTTCACGGGAAATTATAGGTTTATTTCAGTAGTTTATTAACACGCATGCTGCTAAGGTTAAATTAACTTAAAACTTTCTTTTAATTTTTGGGTTTCTTAATTCGGGATTGGGATATTTTAAATCACTAACTTTTCTATGCATTGCAATGTTTTAACTTTTTTGTTCACATGGCACATTCAAATGTTCGTGGACTGGCTTTATATATCAGTATACATGCAGTTATGTATATAAAAACTAATCTTGGTTTTGGTATTAATCTAACCAGCTTTTGATATTTTTTGTGCTTCTTATGCTATTTCTTTAAGTTGCTTATCTGCTGAATGTAATGTTTATACAAACAAGAGTAAATCTTTAAGAAAGGGTAAAGCTAACATGTTATACTTAATTTTGCAGGCTATTTGTCATTTCGGAAAAATAGCTCGAAAGCACAGTTTGGTAGGTGTAGCTCTGGAAACTCTCAGCAAAATCTACGCCATTCCCTCCGTTCCCATTGTAGACTGCTTCCAGAAGATCAAACAACAAGTCAAATGCTACATTCAACAAGCCCAAATCCTTGGCAGAAACGAGTTACAAGAAGCCCTTGAAATCGTTGAGTCCACAAACCTGAAGTACTTTGCTAAAGAAATGACCGCAGAGTTTTTTGCGTTGAAGGGCCTCCTTCTCTCTCAAATCGGACGATCTGACGAAGCAAATAAAGCATTCTCAGCCAGTTGTCAACTTCACGACACTCTAGCAAAGTCATGGGGCCATTGGGGAGACTACCTGGAGCAAAGTTTCACCCGAGATCCAAGACAAATGCACTTGGGCATCTCAGCCGTCACCGCATTCATGCATGCTTGTCGTCATCAGAACGAAGCAAAAAGTAGAAAGTACGTCGCCAAAATTCTATGGCTTCTCATGTACGACGATGATAAGGGCACCCTTGCCGACGCTGTTGATAAGTATTGCATGGGTGTTCCAGCCATACAATGGCTTCCTTGGGTACCTCAACTCCTCTCCAGCTTGGTTCGTCACGATGGTAAAATGGTTATCAACGTTTTAAATCAAGTGGGTCGTATGTATCCCCAAGCTGTCTACTTTCCCATACGAACTCTCTATTTGACACTTAAAATGGAACAGAGGGAGAAGGTAAGAAGTGCCGAAATGATAGCAAATCAGTCACGACTTCAACAACAACAACAACTGCAGCAGCAACAACAGCATCTTGGGCAAGGAGGCCAAATACCAACTCAAGACGGTACAGTGACCAGCGCAATAGATCCCAATGCAATGAATACACAGCAAGGTGACTCTACAGGTCAAGGGTCAAATACAGGGCAAAATATTCAGGCAGGGGACAAGACTCCCCCTCGAAGCGCTCTTGAAAGGGTGATTCAACAGGGTTACATGGATGGAAATCTTATGAAGGCTTCCCCACCAATGTGGCGTTGTTCCAGAATTATGCACATGCAACGTGACCTTCATCCAACTGTCTTATCCAGCCTTGAGGGCATTGTTGATCAACTTATGTACTTCAGAGAGAACTGGAGTGAAGAGTTGTTGAAACAACTGAAAATTGGTTTGACAAAGTGTTATGGGATAGCGTTTGAAAATAGAAATAGTGTGATGGAGACGGCAATGCCACTTCAAGTGCATAATTTCGTGAGAAAGCTTGTCACAACGTTTGGAATAAGTGAGTGAAAATACGCTTACGCTTCGCAATTCAAAATTCTTCGCGACAGGTGCTTTAATTTCAACGTTATACATTCTGTTGTAGATTCACAAACTGTGGGACAGGCTGTCGTACAGAACCAAGGGAATCAGCGCCAACAACCCAACGACCCCGCCTTCAATCTACTCAAAACTCAGTTTACTCAAGACTTTGAAAACTCGACCCATCTCAAACTTCACAGTTTAATTCAAAAGTTGCGCAAGTGGATCAAGATTTTGGAAAGTAAGACAAAATCTTGTGCACGCACTCTGCTTTACGAAGACCGCAGCAAGTTTCTTCTCAGTTTTAATCTACAAATTGCTGAGATTGAGCTTCCTGGCGAGTTCCTAATTCCAAAGCATGCGCACTACTACGTCAAAATTGCCCGGTTCCAACCGAAAATTGAGGTGATCGTGAAACATCAGTACACAGCTAGAAGGATGTACATTCGGGGACACAACGGGAAAGTTTATCCATATCTGGTTGTCCATGACAGTATTGTCGGTGATGCTCGAAGGGAGGAACGAGTTCTTCAAATGACAAGAATGCTGAATCACTTTTTGGGCAGGCAGAAGGTGACAGCCAAGAGGAATATGAGGTTTACCGTTCCCAAGCTTGTGGCAGTTTCGCCTCATTGCAGACTCATCGAAGATAATCCAGCAAGTATTACGCTAGTCGAAATGTTCAAATTGTACTGCAGTAAAAAGCAGTTGGAGTATGATTCCGCCATGTTGAGATACTACGAGAAGCTTGCTAACATTCAGGTTTGTTGGCAATATTTTAATTGGAAAATTGGATTTGGCAATTTTCTGGGAGTGATACTGACAAGGGACATTTTTACTGTGTTTTAGACGAGGGGTGGCCAATGCTCGCATCATCTATTGCGAGAAATTTTCCGGGATATACAGTCAACTTTAGTACCCCGACAAATAATGAAGGACTGGGCTTGGAGTAACTTTGTGACCCCGTCAGATTATTGGATGTTCCGGAAAATAGTAAGTAGACACAAGAGTTTACATTTTATGTAACGATTTAAGTAAAGTAGTTATTTTTTAAATGTACATTTTTCTTTACTTTAGTTTACTAATCAAGTATGCTTGAGCGGATTTGCTGAGTATGCCTTCCATCTCACCCGCCTCAATCCAGAGATGATGAATCTCCACCAGGACTCTGGAATGGTGAACATTTCATACTTCCGGTTCGATATTGATGACAACACTGGAGATCTGGATGCCAACCGACCAGTGCCCTTTAGGCTTACACCAAATATTTCAGAGTTTTTGACACCACACGGTGTTAATGGTCCAGTTGTTTGTGGTATGATAGCGCTGGCCAGGTGTATGGTGTACCCGAATTATAAACTGCAAGCTATTCTCCGAGCTGTTCTGAGGGATGAAATGATAACATACATAAAGAAGAAGCATGACGACAGAGACATCATGGTAGCAATGAGTGGGCAGCGTCCGGAGAATCGGGAGAACGAGTCGGAAATTGTGATTAACATGGTTAACAAGGCTGTTAACAGCATCATGTCCAGACTGACAAGTTTAAGTACTTTTGACGGCTCCGAGAGCAAGGTACGTTGCAAATAATTTTTTCATTTGTTAAAATTAATGGTTTTAAATAATACAAAACTTTTAAAATGTTCCACTTTTCAGGTGAGCACTCTGGTTGCAGCTGCAAATAGTACGGATAATTTGTGCAGAATGGATCCTACATGGCTTCCATGGTTATAAATTACTCAAATCTAGTTAATTTTTTATCTTTTTCTTACTTCCATACTTTTATAACCTATCAAACTTTGTAAATAAACTGTTTCTGTATGAAATTAGTAGGAAACAAGTGATATCTATTGAAATTTGTAACTAAGAATTAAATAACATGTTATGAAAATATTTTAGATATATTTTACTATGTTCCATTTTGTAAATAATTATCCCCCCTAAAGATATAGATATTTTTCAATAAGTACAAGGATGTTATAAGAGAATATATTTATACCAATTTGATGTAATGAACGTTAAAAGTATTATTTCATACAGTTTACTTAATTAATTTAGTTAGTATATATATTACATGCCTTTGGACATTAGGTAGACAGACATGCATGTATACATGTATGATATATTATATTATTACATAAGTACAATAAAAATATGTAAAGAAACTGTGAAAACTACAGCTTTGAAAGACTCATTTCACACTTGCAATAGTTTAATGTAATTTTACTTATTAGTTCAGTTTAATTATATGTCAGTTATAATTATGTGTAATTCATTACAAAATTGTTTCTTAGACAGCTGCCGGTTATAGCTTCATAATTGTTATCCTGATTACCTTTTCATTACTTGTTATACTAGTACAATGTATTGCTGTTAACTATTATGAATAGGCTCTTAAAATGAATCTATCCCCTACAATTAAATATTTGTGGAAACCTAAATTGTTTATCGGGAGTAAAATAATTTTTTAAGACTATAAAACGATTCATTGTTTTAAATTGATGTCATTCATCATTACTTTGGTCATTATTAGCAAAATATGGTCATCGTTACCATTAATTTAGTTCCCAATCCACACTAATGACTATTTAACATCATCACTTTTCACTATTAGTAGGCACATTACTTTAGCCAACCTTCAATTTTAATTCAGTTGATTGTCAACTCATTGTTCTTTGTTCCTGCAGCAGTGAACGTTGTATTCAGTAAGCACGCCAACAATACTAAAATACGCTTTCATATAGCAGCATAAAGTGCTCTTTCATTGTGTACGAAACGCGCCCAGTTTAAAACGCCGTTCACTTTCAAACAGCAATGTAAAATGTATTGCACTTGATTAGGGGGTCCTTTCTATTCCAAGTTCTCCAATAGCGTGTTGCTCAAGTAATTCGTCGCCACCACCACCACCACGTAATAAAAGTACCCGGCTAGCTCAGTACAGTAGTACAGTGTGTGTATAGTACATTGCTTTACCATTTTGAATCGCTGTGCTGTTTAACTTAACGTGTGCATACCCCCTTAAAATCC
This sequence comes from Entomobrya nicoleti, assembly GCA_034695465.1. Classification (NCBI taxonomy): domain Eukaryota; kingdom Metazoa; phylum Arthropoda; class Collembola; order Entomobryomorpha; family Entomobryidae; genus Entomobrya; species Entomobrya nicoleti. Next base: position 6,635 of record JAQFZG010001581.1, on the reverse strand, counting down.
AGGTAAGCTGCTGGAATGCAGGATGTTTTGAAAGAAAATATTATCCAGAATTCAGTCAGACCGGTTGGCAGTGTTGCTTCTGTGAAGAAGTAATTAATTCAGTAATTAACCTTCATTCTAGGCTCTGTACTCGCAAGAGGACTGATCTGTTCTTTAGCCGTATTATTATTGTGTTAAAAAGGTAAGATGACATTTATATTTTTTATCTTTGTTTGCTAATGCAATGGTTTGGCATAGCTTATGAAGTACCTAATTCATTCATCATTGCGCAATACATATTGGTTTCGGCATGGGCAATTGAAGATTATTAATGATTTGATAGTTTGTGATTTAACTATTAAAGTAATTTATTTGTTCATTTAATCATTTGTTTTATGGTTGCTAGGTTTCATTGAGAGGTTTTAAGGACAATGTCGGCGTTTAGAGGTGGTGGTGATGCTGGCGTTACGGTGAAGAAAGAACCGGTGGATGAAACTGCGAAGTTTGAGCTTAACGACGAGGAGGCATTGTTGAAGACTTTTGATCCTGTGGCTCATCAGTTGGAACCGACTTTTCGTATTACTAGCTTCACAGAGCTGCGTGGATGAGGGTGTAAAGTCCCCCAGGACGTGCTTGACACACTCTTGGAGGGAATTAAGGAGATTCCAAAGAAGGAACCTCAACTTCTCAAACCTTACCAAACCGGGATGCCAAAACTTGGTAAGTTGATACTTGCTAGGGACTAACTTGGCTTAATTGCTATTTAGAGGATAGTTTTAGTACCATTTGGAAACCATTGTTGATGTTAATATTTTTTAGGCATCGGTATGGATGCATCTGTTGTTCCATTAAGACATGCTGGATTGTGCCTAGTTCAAACTACAGACTTTTTCTATCCAATTGTTGATGATCCCTATATGCAAGGTAATGATAATGATGAACTTACGATGATGAACGTCACTTATTTTTAATTTGTCTGCAATTGTCGTATTTAATTCGGATTGATTGTATGAACTCTGTTGTGTTATTAGGTAAAATTGCATGCGCCAACGTTTTAAGTGATCTCTACGCAATGGGTGTTACTACTTGTGACAACATGTTGATGATTTGCGGAATTTCTAATAGACTGACTGAACGTGAGAGAGATGTAATCACACCATTATTAATGCGAGGCTTTAAGGTAATTATAAAAATTATACAATGCAGTTAAAAAGTATTTTCAAGCCCTATTTTAATGTTATCATGTTAATTAATTATGGTTTTAAATATTATTATTGACAGGATGCTGCAATTATGGCAGATACTGATGTAACTGGAGGACAAACTGTACTTAATCCGTGGATTACTATTGGAGGAGTCGCTACAAGTGTTTGTCCACCACACGAAATAATTATGCCTGAAAATGCAGTACCTGGAGATGTTCTTGTTCTTACGAAACCATTAGGCACTCAGCTTGCTGCTTTAGCTCATCAGTGGCTTAACATTCCAGAAAGATGGAATCGGATTAAGATGGTGGCCTCAGAGCGTGATGTAAAGAAAGCGTACAGTAGAGCAATTGATTCCATGGCAAGACTGAACTATACAGGTGCTTTTTTATGAATGAACACGTCTTTTCTCTAATTTATATTTTGCTGACTATATATTTTACTAACTTACTTGCTTTGCTTTTCTAGCTGCTCGCCTAATGCACAAGCACAATGCTCACGGTGCCACTGATGTAACTGGATTCGGCCTTTTGGGCCATGCAAAAAATCTGGCAAAGAGTCAACGTTGTGAAGTGTCCTTTACTATTCATAACTTACCTGTGATAGCTAAAGTTAATGCGATGGCTAAGGCATCCGGAAATATGGTTAGATTGCAAGCAGGAGTTCTTCCAGAAACTTCAGGTAAAAGATAAAAAATAATCGTGAAATGACTTGTTGACCATTAGTTTAGCTTTTAGGAATTCAATACAACTTTGTTTACTTTTTTTGCGTATAGGTGGTTTACTTATATGCTTTCCCCGAGAACAAGCAGCAAACTTTTGCAAGGAAATTGAACGAGAAGAAAAATATCAAGCGTGGATTATTGGAATTGTAGAAAAGGGTAACCGAACAGCTAGAATCATTGAAAAACCTCGCGTCATTGAAGTTCCTCAGACCGACACTTTCGGAACCTTGTGGTAGAATCGAAGCATAAATATCTCAATCCCAGCCATTGCATTGAACAGTTTGCATTTTGTGTATATGTCGATCATCTTGTACTCATTTGCTAATCAACCATTATATACCTCTTACTTAGTCATTGGTTAATTACTCCCAGTTATTCTTTGTAGTTAACAATATTATTATTTTACTTAGCTTATATATTGTACATTATTACGCCATCGTGTATTTAATCAATGTTAACGATAATAATGTTATTTTGAATTGTTGAACTCCATAAGTTTCTTGTATTTTCATGATTGGATAAGGGGAAATGGGTGAAATATCGTCCTCCCTTAACCATGATATTTTTTCAAATACAAGGGCTTCTTGAATCAATAATTTGAAGTAAATGAGTTATCATTATCATAAAATACTACACCTTGGTTTTGTGCTATTTTTCAGGTAAACCCTTTTTGTTTTACTTGCATTTACTGTGTGGTTAGTTTTTACCAACCATAACTTTTGAGATTAATTTAGTATTTTGCTGTAGAGGAGTCTAGTTTGATTGCGTGCATAAATGATTGTTGATTTTTGTATGTGACATAATAATAATAAAGATAATAGTTTGAAATAATAATTCAGTCTGTTTCCGAACATGTTATTTATTTACATAGCTTACATTATGATTCATTACTTTAATGCCACACATTCCTTTCTACTCACATACAAAAATCTGCTGCTGTACTTGTACTGTGTAAATATACCATTTCAAAAGACATTGGCATGCGTATTAAGTTACGCGTTCTAAAAACATAAACACACTCAAAGTGCAAATGGGATAGAGATGCCGTTTTCTCTTGATGATCATGACGATTATAATAAGATGCTCGAGAAGCATCAAGGCCTACACACTTTTCCTTGTCAATAGTGCGAATGGAATACTACTACTAAAATTTTTACTACGACTTTTTTTACTACTACAAAGACATCTTTCTTGTATTATACAAGTTGTGTGTGTGTAGTATGCATGTAATATCATGTATTTAGGTGAAATGTTTACGAAACCCAAAAAAATTTACTCACCATCATCGCCATGCCACGCAAGCATTTTTTTACACAACGCATCATAATATCATTATCATCTTCCACAAAACAGTTAAATTTTCTTGTCGAATAGACTCTTTTCCCCTTGTACAATAGCACAGTATATTCCTATCCCATATTCCAATTTCAAAAAAATACACTGTTTTCAGTGAACTGATCTGCTAAACTAGCTTGACTGACTAACCTGATCTGATCTTCATCACATTTTCAACTCTAGGAAACGAAACATTATAAAATGCTACGCTTGCATAATGTATTCATATATGTTATCATCAGTGCTATATGTATGTGTACCCATTTACGTTGACGACGAAGCGATAGGACAGCGAAAAAAAATGTAGGGAAAAAATGAAAAGTGCTACTGTAAAGCACTCATCTCTTCATAATATCCTCCTTTAAGTCAGTCTTGTCTTGTCCTCAAGCTCGTAATTTTTTAAAAGTGCTTTTTTTTCTTCAAAGTATAGTTTCTTCTCATCAGACATAATTTTTTTTATAACGAAAACTATTGCCATTCGCTTTTGGCTTTGCTTTCCACTGACTACCACCGCCGATCGCAATCCTCCCTCCCTTTTCTCAGTAAATTATATCGCTGCCATACATACTCACATAAAAAATAAAAAAATAAAAAAGCGTTTTCCACAATCCGTTCCCCACCTCCTGTTTTTAGACACACACGCCACCACCATTAGCAATACCATCCTATTATCATCCTTCTTATCATCATCATGATCATACTTTTTTTTGAAGTAGCAAAAAGCATGAATCTCGCCGTAGTATTTTTTCAGTTGAGTTGCAGAATTCGTCCAAAAAATAATATTTTTTCTTGTTCCTCTCTCCGCAACTTAGTTCCTGAATAAACATTTACTACGAAGTTAGCATATTTTTTTGTTTCCATTACATATCATATCACTTCATATTTTCGTCCAGATAAGTGGTATTAAAGAGAAACGTGGAAAACAATAATATTCAACCCAAAATGTTTTTTTGAGATTGGGATTTTGGGATCGTGTCATTTTTATTTTTTTATTCCAAGAAATAACAAACACATTAAAAGCTTTTTGTGGAACAAAATAGGGTAAAAAAGGACAAAAAGGAAAAGAGAAAACTACAAACTTATTGTAAACTAAATGCAAATGAGGAAAGAGGTACATAGAAAAAACAAAGTAAAAAAGTGCAAGTTGAGTGTTTCTTCAAGAGTCCACATTATGTATACAAATAGAATTGCGTGCCATGTTTGTTATGAGTCTTTTGACTAGATCAAGATGAGTACAAGGCTTTACTCCTCTTAAAAAAAAGTCGTGCTCTCTTTTTTTCATTTTTCAAAGACACGACGACAAACAACGTCTCGTCTGACTGAATAGAGAAAAAAACTCATCGTATGGGTTTTTTGCAGAATTGCAGATTCTACGCAACTTGTAGCTCCAACGCACTTTTTTGTGTATGAAAATATGTAGTTAAGAATCAAGGGATTTTTTTTTCTTTGAAGTGAATCAGTACAAGGCAATGGATATTCAACATGACATGCATATCTATTGACTGTATGGCTGAAGTTGTAAAAGTGCAGTATGGAATATGAATTAGAGAAAAAACCATGTTAAATGACAACTGATACTAATCAACAGGTGAAAAATAAGATTACTTTACAGGTTTACCTGACGAAGAAAGTTGTTTGCGTTATTCAAGTGAAAGCAAAGTAGTTACATTTTCATTGTATTAGTATTGGCCTTTGCTTTCCATTTACCTGTATCACGTTGCCCCGATTCTTTGGCTAGTTTGTGTTTTATGCTTAGAAGTGGACAGTGAAGTGAACATCAGCATTTTTTTATACGGAAAAGGTTTTGTCGACTAGGTATGTAAGTTAAATTTAGAGCATTATGCCTTTAAATATTTCAACACTTTTTTACATTCAGTTATTCTTAAAATTCTGAATTTCTAAAAAAAAATATTCCACAAACTTTAGTCTGTAAATTAGAATTTGTAATACCTACCTTGTACTCAACTGCAAAAGTGCTGTATATTACAAAATATTTGAACTTTTAAATTTTTAAATGTATTCCACCCGTCATCGTAATCATAATTATCGGTAGCCTATAAAACAAGAGAATTGAGACAAGACAAGATATTTTTTTTTACTTATTTTTTTGCTGGTTCATATATTCAATATTGGTGAACTGCTATACTCAAACAAGCACAAAGTATGCACTGTATTTTTTTTTTGAAAATATACACATTACTGCGTTACATTTATGGATATTACCTTGAAACAAACATGCTGTTGAAATAATTTCACTATTCTCTCATAAAACTTTTTTCTATCAGATAATAAATTTCCAAGAAACGCTTGTTTTCAACTGTTCGTTGGTAAATAAGTAGAGCAGCCTATTTTATGGAAATGCTTGTCTACAGAAATGTCCTGTCGGTCCACCTTAAACCAATGTGCAAAATATCATCATGAGCTTACTTTTAGAGCAAACTCATATACTCCTTTAGTAATCTTCCTCTTGATATTTAATCCAACTAGAGATTTTTTTTAAAAGTTTTTGAAATCTCTGATTCTTCATATAGGTACCTTGCAAACCTTACTACCTACTGTATTTTTACTTATCTAAACCCGTTTGAAAGAAGTTTATTTGATCCTTTTTTTGAAGAGATTTAAAAGTCGATGAACAAATGATACGCTTGTCATAATTGCACATAGACATAGTAAGCCAAACAGAGACACAACAGTGTTAAGTAAAATAGTGAAATATAAAGTTGTACAGAAAAAAAAATCTTATGAAAAAAATTTCCGCAGCAAAATAATAGACTATTATCTTGTACCATTTAAATAAAATAGGTGTGTGTGGGTAGAAAAGTACGAAATAGGAGACTGCGGAATCGGGTTAATTTGGCTAACAGCAATACTAATATATAACATTGAACATTCAACCCTGAATTTAATTTCATGTAAAATAGATAGATACATAAAAACGAAACGCCATCATCATCATTACTAATCTTGTCAACTCTCTTGTTCTTCTTGTCACCCTTTTAAAACCATCTTTCTCTCTTTTCATGCCTGCCTCACTGTCAAGGGGAAAAAAATGATAAAAAGGAAGAAAAAAAACAACTCGTGTGGATTGCAAATTGCAAAAATGCAGGAAAAAGCATTTGTTTTAAATTCATCACGAGAAAAAAATGGCAACGGCATGACATTTTTTGGACAACAACTAAAAAACATCTCAGATTTCATCATGATGGCTTGCATGGCATCATGGTATGTACATATTTATCATCGTGTGGCAGTGTAGTAGCCCGTTCTTCCATCAACGAGCTTGCTTGTTCACACTTCACACTTTGTTCAGAATTCCTCTTGACTGCGACTCTATATCAATATCCTCATCATCAGCACTCTTTTGTCTTGTCTTTATATCAAGATGATAAGAT
>JAQFZG010001580.1:0-20360 GCA_034695465.1 Entomobrya nicoleti | reverse complement strand
ATATACGTTTCAAAAATTTTAATCTTTGAATTTACGTAACCAAAGTTCTCCAAAACACACTCCTGCAAAATTTTGAGTGTCTGTCCATGTCCAAAAGCTCAACCGACTCAAAGTAAAGCATCTCAAAATAATAAAAATTATAAACATTGTTATGTATATTTTAAGTTGTCTGTATATTAGACGAAGACAAAATATCATTAGAAAAAACACGTAATCTGAATACCACAATACTTTTAGCATGTTTTTTTTAAACTTTTTACATATAAATTTCCTGAAATATACCAGCAAACCATTTTTTATTACTAATCATTTAATGGGAAAAAGAGTTGTCGTTATTTTAAAGTATGAGCTTTCGTTAACTCACCGTTAATGTTTTTCAAGAACACATTAATCATAAAAACTTATGAACATGACCAAGATGAACATTTTTTGAACGGCAAAAACGTAATAAAAAATGTCATACTAATTACATCACAAAGAGTATCCCAGATGAAATACCATATCGAGTAAGTGTGTGTGATATTTTTGTTAAATAAGCGAAAGTTGTGAAAAAAATAACTTAAGTTTCAGTAACGTTAAACGTCAAATACAAAATGTATGTATTGATTTTTCTCATAGCATTTACATTAGTGTTTTATTCGGATTTAATCATCAGATTTTACAATATATTTTAAAGGAATAATACAATAGTTATTTTTAAATGATAATAACCCTAAGGTAAAGTAATATAGAAACAAATGTTATTAATTTGATCGGGGTTTAATTACTAAACCGACTTGTTGCGGTATAAGAAGAAAACCTACATCAGGTTGAAAGTATTTTTCGGGTTTTTCATTTATATCCGGCAGGACATCAAACTGTTGTAATAATTTTGTACAATAAATAAAGAAAATATCCATCGCCAAATGCTCCCCCAAACATTGTCTCTTTCCCACGAAAAACGGAACTAAGTGCTTCCTCAATCTTTTTCCATTAATTTCTAAAACTCTTTCCGGACGAAAAATCTCTGGATCTCCCTAACCATTTTTATTGTAATGATAGTGATACAAGTTTAAAATAGGTATAATGCCCTCTGGCAATATAAAGCCATCTATCTCAAGATCGTCCAAAAGTCTGTGAGGCGTTCCAAAAGGAGCTATCGTTGACATTCGTAAAGTTTCCAGAATGACTGCTTCAATAAAAGGCATTCGGGATTTACCCTCCAAAGATGGTTCCTCATATTTTCCAATAACTTTGTCAATTTCACTCTGCACCCTTTTCCGAACGTACGAATTTTGACTAAGGTAGTGTAACAACCATGTGAGAACTGATCCTGTTGTTTCGAATCCCGCCACAAATAATTCGACTACTGTCGCAATTCCGTGCTTCATATTTTCTGAGTTGCTGGAGTAAGCTTCAATATATTTGTCAATTAAATCTCTGGGAGCACCTGGTATAAATGTCTGTTTATGTTTCTCGAATTCCTCTTTTATAAACTTGTGAATATTCAAGCAAGCATTGTTACAAGCCCTATTACCGAAGAAATCTGGAGAAATAAATTTTAACCAGGGCAGAAATAAAAGTCCACGTCGCATTGTTTGAGCCAACGTATCATTATAACTTTTCATTAGTCCATTCATATCGGAATCTCCCAAAGAAAATCTGGAGTCGGTTACCATGGACCAAATAATGTTTACCACCGATTGTTTAAAAATGGGTAACATTTTTAATAAAACTTCACTTTCCTCAACTTTATTTTCAGTATTCATTTTGGAAATCCAATCACAAACAGAGCGAGCTTCTAAAAGTATTTGAGTTTCCATTTGACAACTGTCGAAACCAAATTGTTTTAAAAAAATTACACAAAATTTTCTTTGTTCGTGCCAGGATTTTCCTTTATTCCCAAGAATTCCGTAAGCACCTTGAGATAAACAAATGGTGGCATCAGTTTGAAACTTTCCAGTGGACTGTTTGGTTCAAAATATTTTTTGTAGTAGTTTTGGGTCGTTTATAATTACAGCTGTGGTTGTGGCAAGTTTAATGGTGTAAATTTGTCCATATTTGTCAGCCCATTTGCTTAACTTTTGAAATGGATTTTTTGTGTTGAGCTGGTGAATATTTCCGATTATTGGAAATCCTCTTGGACCAGGTGGCAACTTGTATATTTTGAGGTTTGAAAGATGAGTGTAAATCAAAATCAAGAAAATTATTATGATCAGTAAATATAAATACCACATCTTAAAATTGGAATAATAACAAGGTTATATATAAACGATTTTCGTTAACAATGTTGTTGTACTGATTGTAAGTTGATATGTATGCTTTGGATGAACTTAGAATACTGAAAACAAATTTTTAATATAATAACTTGTTCCATTCCATTTCACAAAAAAACAAGTTGAGTAACAAGTGAAGTTATAAGCGATGTGGTTTCAAGGTTATCCCCATTGTAATAACATCAAACGATGAATGCACTCTTTTTTAACATCAAACACATATATACTATCAATTTGGATACGAAAATGAATGAATTAGCATGAACTCAATGCTGATAAAAAATATAAACCAGTTTGGTAATATATACGAAGTTAAATCCTCGAATTTTAAGACCAAACGCAAACTTGTAAATGTTAACGAGTGATAAATGCATCCACTAAAGGCAAGTTGTACAATTAGTTCAGTATTGTAAATTTATTTTAGGCATATAAACTGGATCTTTATTCAGTTACATGATTAGGCACAGATATGATGATGGGTTGTTAATTATCTGGATAAATTTTATGCAAATAAACTATACATTTAATGTGAAAATGTTTGATATAATAGGCACAATAATATTTTTATTTTGTCCCCGAATCTTTGACAACCCCAGTTTGATAATTTATAATTCAGTGAATTAACCAATAAATTAAAACATTACCTTGAAAACTTTGGAGTTTTTTTGTTTTTAATATTCATGGATAACTAATGAACATCTTGAAAAATGGTAGGAATCAACCAGACCTGAAACCAAAGTTAAACAATGTTTACGGAAATTTTTCCATGTTTACTTCCGCGTAACGAAGGTATAATACATTCCAGGATATAAGTTTTTAAACCATCGTACACAAAACGAAAATCTTCATCATAAATATTCGTTTAATATATGTGTTTGCAAAGGTAAAAACATTTTTTGAGTGTCCTAAATAATGGTATTAATGTTCCTCCATGACAACAACAACCAAATGAATATTTAAGTGGCTTTCATGTTATAGTTACGGTATTTTTTAATGGATTTCTGTACGACAGACGCAATATATATTAAGCATGAATTTTGTAATCGATGTTTAATGACAGACGCACGGGAAAAATCGATTTAATATCTACATAAATAAGTTCTTAAATAAATAAATTGAGGTTTATTGTCATCAAGTTTCCTCGAGAGGAAAGTTATACAAGCATGACATGTCAGTTACAAGTGTATATATTAAATTATTGTACATAGATTCTTAAGTAGATTTGGCAATTACATCGTTAATAATATCATTAATATAGGAAATATCACATATATCAGAGTTATTACTATTGTTATCATTTATTTGTAGCAAAAGGAGATGAGACATAAGTTTGCGTTTAAAGATATTTAGAGAGTTCACACAGGACACTATATTATCAGGTAGTTGAAGCCATTGAAAAGCACTTAAATATTTAAAACTCTTTTTCCCCCACGAATTATGACATTGTATCAAAGGAAGTTTATAGACATTATTTCTTGTATGCGTAGCATCAGTGCATGAAAAATCAAGGTAATTGCTAATAAACGGGTGAGGATTACTGAAAGTCATTTTGTATGCTAAGCATAAATTCTCAAAAATAAGTCTGTGTTTCAAGTGTAGCCATTCTAAAGTATAATTAATATCGTCACTAATTGAATCGAATTTCATTTTGTTTAGAACATACCTTGCTGTTTGCTTTATAAGTTTGTCAAAGTTGTTCTGAACCGTTTTACTAATGTTATTACCCCAAATACAAATGCCGTATGATAGAATACTAAATACATAAGCATTAACAAGAATGATTTTATTTTCAAATGAAATAATTCTTTTAAGTGGATATAGCATGGAGAGACTTTTGTAACATTTTGATAATACTTTATCAGACTGTTCATGAAATGAGAGATGTTGGTCAATTATCACACCGAGAATTTTCAGTGACTTTACTCTTTCAACACTAGTCCCAGAAATACTAATTGCAAAGTCTTTACAATACGTTACGGAATTCTTTTTACCTACTAGCATGCATTGTGTCTTGCCAACGTTGAGTTTCACACGGTTGTCTATAAGCCAGTTATTAATATTAATTAAATCCAATTCAAGCGACATTTTCAGTCTTTCAACATTACCAATACCTTCAGATTTGTATAACGTACTATCGTCAGCAAATAGGGTTATCATACTATTTTTAATACACAGAGGGATATCGTTTATGTAGATACTAAACCATAAACTACTGCTTGGGTTTCCCTGACTTATACCACAGGTAGTAAATTTAGTATTAGAAACCTGTTTCCCAATTTGAACATATTGTCCTCTGTCGTTAAGAAGTGAGTTGATAAGTTTACAGTCAATTCCATACCATAGAAGTTTTTTTGTAAGTAAGCCACGATTTACACTATCGAATGCCTTTTGTAGGTCTAAGGCTATTATTCCACAAACTTGGTTATTGTCAATCGATTCAAAAATGTAGTCAGTAATTCTCATTAGTGCATGTGTTGTCGAGAGACCTTTTCTGAAACCAAATTGGTTTGGATTTAGAAGCTGGTTTTTTTCAAAATAGCCATTAACTTGAGTAAAAATGCACTTGTCTATAATTTTTGTAAAGACAGGTTGAATTGAAATGGGTCTCGTCTCATTAGCACATGTAACATTTTGTACTTTTGGAATAGGGACAATACGAGCAATTTTCATTTTTTGGGGAATGGTGCCTTCTAAGGCAAACTTGTTATACATTTCAGTAAGAGAGAGTAAAAAATTGGAGGATTTCATAGCATATTTAACAATCCTATTACAAATACCCAACGGATCTAAAGATAAGCTGTCATGATTTTTCATTTTGTTCCATGACTTGATTACATCGCATACTGTAAATGGTTTTAGGTTAAACTTTAAGCTAGGATCAATACAGAGCACGTCTGGTTTATCAGGATATTCGTGATTATTACTAAAGTCAGTACAAATATTCACATAATAATCATTTATCTCGTCAGGACTTAATTCAAGGTTAAGATTATTTTTATTCTTAAAGTTTAAGGTTTTGTCAATACCTTTCCATATACTGAATCGGTTTATATTATTATTGATTGCTGCTTTAGTGTCTCTAATAATGAGTTGTTTGACCAGATTAGAAAGGTATTTGAGGTAGTTAAGTGTAGTGACGGACGGCTTACGCTTATGAATTTTGAGTGCTTTGTTTCGTTCTCTTATTTTTTGTTTAGTATGTGGTGACACAAATAGCTTTTTTTCTTTTTCTTTGAAAGTTTTTGTGATTAAAGGAATGCATTTGTTAAGTATATTGGTAAATGAACAAAGGAAGCTGTCAAAAGTGTTGTTAAAAAGATTTTGAGAACAATTTAACATACCAATGAATTTATTAGTGTTGACAGTATTGAAGTTCCTGAATGAGACCTTTTCAACTTTAAAAATAGGTTTGGAATACTTGTATGTACATTCAGTCATGAAATGATCAGCAATGCAAGCGTCGAATACATTTGATTTGATTACATTATTTATATTACGTACAAATATATAGTCAAGTATTTGGTTTTTTCTTGTTGGAACTTCAATTACTTGCTTAATATTAAGAGCGTTACAGAAGTTAATGAGTTGGGTACCTGTATTATTTCTAAAATTAAAATCGCCTAGCAAAATAAAGTCATTATCCTTCTCCATACACGTGCTGATAATCTGTTTAAGGTTTGAAATGTCAGTATCAATACATTTTTTGTGATAGTCAGGATGCCTATATATACAAATTATGGAAATGCTTTTTAAAAATTCAAATTGTATTTTTAGTGAAATTACTTCTGTATTTTCAGAACAAGATGTGATTTTTAGGTCCCAAAATTTAAACTTTTCATGGATAAATATAATTATTCCCCTATTACCTGAATGTTTTACGTCAAGTCTTTGTACATTATATCCAGGAATATTAGGAATATGTTGGGAAGTTTTTAAAAATGATTCTGTGATGCACAATACATCGTATTTATGTGTATTAATTAGGTTTAAAATGAGGAGTAATTTGTTTTTTATAGATTGGGCATTTACGTGTCCAATTTTTATATTACCAATTTTCAATTTACTTGGTTGTTCGGTGGTGTTGACTGGCCGTTGCCTTTTCCTCGTCCGCGTCACGCAAAAGAATGACTTCTCAGGTTGTAGCCTCCTCCTAAAAAATCCGCAGGTGTCTTTGCAGCAGCTTTTCTTAGGCGTTTCTTAGGGGGTTGGCCATTACTGTTTTCTTCAACAAACTCCATAGAAATGTCAGCATCGCTGTTGTGCTCCGGAAGACTTGGGTTGAATATGATGCCATCTTTTACATGAAATTCAGTACCTTCCTTAGTTATGATGAAACGTTTATTGTAGTCGACACGGTGTTCAATGTTAAGCTCGAAAAGTTCTGCTCTTTTTTTTCGGAGAGCACCTAGATCGCGTCTCATTTTGAATGGGAGGTCTTCGTTAAGGTATACGTTTTCAGGTAGATTTTTTCTGGCATCAAGTGCAGTATTACGATCAGTGTGGCACATAAACCGGATACGGACAGGTCTACATCTACCTTCTGCATAGGGAAGCCTCTTATTTCTGTAGACTGTGTCAAGGACGATGTTGGATTTTGTAATTTTGTTGATGACAAATGTGGCATTTTGTTTGAGATCAGCGTCAGATTCGTCAGCATCCTCTGGTAGACCAAGAAGAATTAGGTTCTGGAAATTTGTAGTGCGGTACAGTGCTTCGTTTTCATGTTCTAGAAATTCGAGTGCTTTTTCTAGCTCAGCGTTACGTTTTTCCAGGTTCTGCACGGATGTTTGAGTTGCTGTGAGTGATTCTTCAAATTTTTTATTCAGTAGTTGTTGTGTGTCGGCGAGTTTATCAAGCTTGGTATGAACAAGCTTGTTGTCTTGTTTAATTTCTCTTATTTCACTTAGTAATTGGCTTAAGATGTCGTTGGCGGAGGAGTGATTTTGACTTAAATGATTTTGCACTGCTACTGCACCGGAAACTTCAAAATTCGGTGCAACTTGATTATGATTTCCGTTTTTATTTTGTGGAAATGCACTTTGGTTAGGTTGGTTGATGGTATGGTTGTCTTTTAGACCCATTTTTTAGCTTGTTGTATATCAATGAAATAGAGGAGAATGTATGCTTGTTTTTTAGAGAGCTTTGACAGATACGTCTAGTCAGAAAGGCTACTGAATGCCGAAAAAAAGGATGCTTAAATGCTTAAATATTCGAAATTTCAAAATAATTAAAAAAGGAAAAATATTTAACTAAAATATTTAAAACTATTTAAAAAAATCGTTTTTCTTAAAAACTAAACAGTAAATTTGATGTGATTCTTTTGGAAAAATTTGTGAGCTAAGTGAAGCATCTACTACTTTTTGTCCATGTAACTAAAACCTGTACAATTTATTTTACGCTTTTTTCTTCGCTATATAGTTAACAAAACAAGAAAAATTGATGGTACTATAATAATTAAAACTAATAACATAAAAAAAAATTATTCGACAAAAAAAATTGGCATTAATGGACAATGGAAAACTTATGGATGAATTAACAAAATGACATTAGTAAGGTTGGCCATTAAAACGTTTAGATAATTAATTTGCGCCTCCTTACTCATAGTAAATTGAACCCCAAATCTAATCGGCAACAGACACTGAGACTTCCATTTTACAAAATAAAAGTACTTGCGACAGTTCCGTCTAAATGTATGATTCTTAGCACATTGCTGTTCAACAAATTGTTTGCTTCTTGCACTTATTTCGACCAGTTGGGGTAAAATGACACGGGACGCCAACATAGAAAGAAGCACGGCAATTAGTGATACAGTCGTAATGTAAAATGGCAATATGTTCCAGCATTTTACCACAAGCCACGACATTGCCACCATTAAAACCTGGTTTAAAATTATCAATAGTACGACAATATAGCGAGTAAAATAGTCACCAGCTTTTAAAACTAGCCTCAGCTCAATATTTAGTCGTAACAATTTATATTCAGAGATATTGGCATTCTGAGCAAGTTTTCTAAAACCGGTAAGCAGTGTAACTGACATACTTACAAACAAATATGAAATCAATGAGAGGTAGCGTAAAAACTCAAAAATGCAAATTGTTCCCATAAAAGTGCGAACAAATGGAACAAATATTATAAGTCGAAAGCTTCTTTCGTACGGCGAACTGAGAACTAATTCGAAAATAAAATGAAATGGATCCAACTCCAAGAGAACAGTAATAATTGGTAATAATGCGACTACTGGTAACATTGTCAAGTTCAACCCCATCAGAAATATTCCAATCCAGTCCCTTGACTTATGTTTTGTAAGCCTGTAATCTGAGAATTATGATTAAATATTAGCATTAAAAGTTATTTAAAATTTTGAATTTTTTTGATAGAATAAAACGTACGCTTTCGTTCCATTTTAAATAGTTCGTTTAGAACTTGTGCGATTTCTGTTGCTTTACTATAAACCATGTAGGATAAACACTCAACAAACGAACACGAACCAAAAATCACCGAAAATATGACTGCAACAACGTTTACCTGACTTGCTGGTCGAAATAGTTTTAAAAGCAAAACAAATACACAAGAGTTGAAGCCAAATATATATGTAAAAACTGTTAAAGCGATGAAAAAGGGAAAATATTTTAGCTGACGAATGTTGTCGATTTTTAGTGAGACTGTGTGGTTTTCAATAGTGATACCCCCGGGAATGGGGTAAGTGTGGTTGAACAAAATATTATTTAGTTTTAGGGCATTTGATACAAGTGGAGTTGCGATTGTGTTTTTTCCCATCTTTTAGGTGTATTTCTGGCTGTAGAAGTTTCTTGAAGTAGTGAAATAGTGCAAAAGGCTGCCAAATTGATAGAATTTCAAATGCGGCGTTGGAATGTTTACCAGGATTTAAATCTATGACTTAACTTGGTCCATTTTTTCTGGATTACCTTGCAGTTTGACGTATGTTTGACAAAGTTTGAGTTTATGTTCGGCAATAGAAGAGTTGGCTTACTGTGGTATTACATACCACATTAAAGCTTTATTACTTAAAGTAATTTATGAAGACACATGTTCACACAACGAGATTAAATATTCATATGATGTTTGAAGTAGCTTATTCGTTTGATATTTTTAGACAAATCTATTAAAAATGTTAGACCATAACCATTATATTCAATATATATTTATAAAAAGCCAAATCGATCCCTGATCCAATTTAAAACAGAATTGTATACGGTCTTTTATACGGACACAATTCCAAAAAAGTAATACCCGGGATTTGACACAAAAATATTACTTTGTAAAATTACTTGTGTTTTTTAATACTTAAGTCTAATACACTTACAGTTAGACTTACAAGAGGAAAGTTAAAATGTGTGCAGGTATACAACTTGCTTGTGTTGGATTGGTCCGTGTTCCTAAATCAATATAATAATATATTTGTGGAAATTTAATTTATTGATTATGGTTAGTGAACTATGATTTAATTAAGTACACGTGTGGCTCTCCAGGAAATTTAACTAAATATAAATGTTAAACTCTCTGGAAAAATAACGATTAGTGTCGTAATAAAATAAATACGACGTTTGCAATCAGAATTTAACATAAGACAAAATCATGAAATATGCACTTGATATACTTGAAAAGCAATGAAAGGATTAACTATCGAATAGAAATATAATGGATTGTCTTTTATAAACATTTTTAAATATTGTGTACAATTGCGTTATAGAGCCAAATGACAGCATATAGTTGCATATAGAGGAGATAAAGGTATAGTTTATCGTATAGTAAGTACTAGTTTATATATTATTATATATACTGTATAACTAATAGGTTTGAGCTCGCTCCTTTGACAAAGTTTATTAAATGTATACTGGTATCTTAAAAGTATATTAATTAACTAACTTATGAAGTATCCTATTTTACCCGAAAGCTCAGAAACTTGCCCTGTGAATATGTAGCTGTATATCTATCATAACTCTGTCTGTTTTTTTGACGGGAGAGCTTCACCGGTATATATAAATATGGATTTATATGGATAAGGGAGAAGTATAGAAATATCAGTTACGGTAGGAAAGATAGATGAAAGTTATGAATCAATCCCAAATTATGATTCCTAAAATGTTTCCAACTTCCTGGCTATTGTACATTAACAAATAGGCAAGGTAACCCCAATATATCTTCCCACCCAATGATTATATGAATATAACCGTAACTGTAAAGAGAGAGGGAAAATTATAATTTTATATGGTTATTTATATATACCTTTAACTTATTCCGTTATAGTGATCGGATGATAAGGGTTGTGAGAGGAGATGCGAAGTTTCTGCTTCAGCGTCGGCTCATAGTAGTCGTGATGACAAAAAGGTGCACAGTGGATACTGTATAGGTTTCTGATGATTGTACAACCTACAAGGTTAGCTCAGGGTTCAATGTAAGTTGGTAAAGGTTATGATATAATCAAGGTGTAAGGTGGTTATAATTAAATGAATATAATTGAAAGACTTACGAGTAATAATTATATAGAAGTCCAATATAATATAGTCTCATGTATTTAAGATATAATTATTTAAGGGAAAATATAAATACTGTTATTATAATAAGTGTTTACCAAATTTAGCACACGCTATAATTTTCTGGTGAATAACCAAAGGAAAATCATAGTAGATTTTAATAATGAACTATGGAAACAAAAATGACAAAACTGGTTCAATTATATTCGAATGAGAACTAACAGGATACGCTACACTGTATAAAAGTAATGATAGGGCAAAATGAAACTTCCTTCCTGATTCCTAACCGGAATTTTAATGGGAATGTTCCCGAGAGAAACTTGAGACAATGTTCCCGAGAGGAGAAGGAACTGTCAGTCTACCATGAAAGGTGCAGTGACATTGGCTTGAGATGAGTTTATTTTAATTTGTGACAGGGTATTACAATTACATGACATCGTTTTTTACAATGAATGACCATCACAAAGATCACTTGTATGTATTCGACAATTAGAGATTTTTTCAAGACTTCTCAAGCAATTGTGTGTTTATTTGTTTATTTGTAATGGGATCGTTTATTCATCTAAGAATGAATGACTTGGAACGAGGTTCATATATAAATAATAAGAAATTGATATAAGTTTATATTACACTGTATAAAGATGTTATATGAAACTATGTTAAGCGTATAACGGTTTATTTATAGACTAGGCATTGAACTGTATGTTTGGTGTTGGATATGGGTTTTGTATTTTATGCTAATGCTAACATTATACTAATGCATGTGAAGAGGTAGTGCACGTGTGCAACAGTGTTGCCAAACTTACAAAGCATTCATCGTTGGATATAATGTAGTACGAATATATTATGTAGGATGGTGCTGTATGTGTAATTTATTTTTGCTATAGAGTATATATAATTGTGTATCGGTGTTTGCAAATACCTTTTCAGTCGCAATGTTGAGCTTTCTGACACCATTTTTTTCCGAGTAAATTGTCTGAACAGGTTACCAACGTAACTGCAATGCTAACAAAAACAAAAAAGATCAGGTAGAGAAATCCCAAAAACTCAAAAATGCAAATGACGCCCAAAAAATATTTGAAAAGAATTAACAACAATTATAACTCGTAAGCTTCTTTCGTACGGCGAATTTAGAACTATAATAAAAAGGGTCGAATTTCATTAGTGTGACAGTTACTGGTAAAAATAAGATAACTGCTAACAGTCCCAAGTTGACATAAATTAAAAGTAGTCCAATAAAATCGTTCGGCTGATGTCTAGGAACCCTGTAATCTGAGAAAATGTTTTTAATTAAATATAACTGTTTTATTGACTTTAAATCCAAATTTTCAAATAAAACGTACATTTTTGCTCAAGACTTAATAGTTGATTTAACACTTTTTCGATTTCGATTGCCTTGATATAAACTATGTACGATGCCCACTCAACAAATGATAACGGTCCAAACAAACAATGTTTATTGGAGAATTTGGTCGAAAAAGTTTTAAAAGCAAGACAAATACACAACAGTTAAACCCAATTGCGTAAGTAATTATAATTAATGTTGTTAAAAAGGGAATGTATTTTAATTGACAAACGTTGTCGACTTTTATTGAGACTTTGTGGTTTTCAATTTTGATATCTACTGGATGTGGATAAACGTAATGGAATATAATATTATTTAGTTTTAGTGCATTTGATACAAGAGGACTTGCAATTGCGTTTCTACCCATCTTGTAAATGTAGCTCTAGTAGCTTGACTTTAGTTTATGGAAGCAGGTTTTTAAAGCAATGAAATAAATCGATACTAAAGACGGTTATGCATATCGGATGAATTTTAAATGAGCTGTATGAATATTTAAATTAATATCACATTAAAGTATATGCTTAAATGGATTTATTTTTTATCGTTCTTTATAGGCTTTAGTATTGCTTTTGCCTTCGAGTAATATATGTCGATGAAACATTGGATGTACATTGGATTTAAATACTATATCATATAATTTGACTTTATTTTAAAAAAAATTATGAAGGCACGTGTACATTCAAATTTCATACGACAGTGTGTCTATTGGTTTAAAATTATACGAAAAATCGATTTCAAAAAATAAGATTGTGAAATTTTGACCTTCTTTCATAAACGCTTATACGGAAGCCAATATAAGAAAGTTAAAGAAAATAAAGCTACTTTAACAAACTGTTTGGAAAGCCGATAATAAAAACCACTTAGAATATAACGCTTGTCTTAAAGAAAGATAATTTTGAAAGATTTATTTAAAAACGGAACATTACAAAAAAATATCCATGTGGTTGTGTGAACTATCCAAGTGAGATGCACACAAACTTTTAGGAATCTTGCCTTAGTGTAAACAAGTGTAATTTTGTTGGGTCACGAATCTTACCAATACGGTCGTAATCTCAATGTACTTTTTATTGGTTTTTGGCGAATTCATACGGTATTCCTCATTGTAAGGCACATGTAACACTTTTAATTGTTTGCATAACGAGTCTACCAAAACTTCATATTTATTAAATCCACTCAGGCGTATGTTAACGGTTTAAAATAAATCGAATATAAATTTATAAGCTTGGATGTATTCATGGGAAATGGTTTAGTTTTGGGTATATTTTTATAATTTTGGAAATATTGGTCAGCATAATAACGTTACTAAACCAACTAAAAATAAATTTATTTATAAAATTAAAGGAAAATATGCAATGTCGAATTGAGGTTGTGATTACTTTCATAACTAACTTAATAGCCAAAATAACCTTTCATTTCATAGATTCATGTACATTAATCATATTTTTAAAAGACGTGAATTTAAATTCCAAGATATTTGTTTAAAACTGATATGTAAAATTGCTTGTGTTAATACGTATTCCTAACAGCATAATAAAGGAATCAATAAAAAATCAAAACTTATATATTCACCACAAAATGCAAGTAATTACTGTAACTTTTATGAATGACAGTTCCTGGTTCTTAATTTATTTTATTCTTGGCCGGTAGCATCATCTGATTTCCCAAGGCAAAAACTAGTTCTTGGGATTTGAAAAACTACTTTTCCACATTTTTTCCCTCATTATTTTTAAAAGCAAAAAATGAGACTGGCTGAATTTAAAAAAACACCAACATCAGATTAATTTGATTAATTAATTAATTTTAAACTTGGTTTTCATTGATATTTGGTTTGATCGCAAAGGGATGGAATATTTTTGTAGCATAAATAAATCAAATACTGTTTTCTCAATAAAACTTGACAGAAAAACATAATTTATAGTTTGAAAACCGTTCATGGGATATTCAGTTAACTTGAGGAAGCCGCAACTATGGATTAATCAACAAAATAGCATTTGTAAGGTTAGTCATCAAAACAATCAGATAATTAAGCTGCGCCTCCTTACTCATAGTAAATTGAACACCAAATCTAATGGGCAACTGACGATGAGACTTCCATTTTACAAAATACAAATACTTGTAACGGTTCCTATTAAAGGTATGAGTCTTAGCACATTGCTGCTCAACAAATTGTTTACTACTTGCACTTATCTCTACCAACTGCGGTAAAATTGCACGAGTCGCAACCATACAAAGTAGCACAACAAGTATTGATACAGAAGTGATGTAAAATGGCAATATATTCCAACATTTTAACACAAGCCAAGACATTGCCACTATTAAAACTTGAACTAAAATTATCAGCAGTACTACAATATAGCGAATAAAATAGTCACCAGCTTTCAAAACTAGCCTAAGCTGAATATATATTTGTAATAATTTGTATTCCGAGATATTAATACCGTAAGCCAGTTTTCTAAAACAGGTTACCAGAGTAACTGACATACTTACAAATACATATGAAATCAAGGAGACGAACCGTAAAAACTCAAAAATGCAAATTTTTCCCATGAACGTGCGAACAATTGGAACAAATATTATAAGTCGTAAGCTTCGTTCGTAAGGTGATATCAGAAACAATTCGAAAATATAGTGAAATGGGTCCAACTCAAGTAAAACAGTAATTATTGGTAAAAATGTGACTATTGCAAACATTGCCAAATTCAACCCCATTAGAAGTATTCCAATCCAGTCCTTTGCCCTATGTTTTGTTACCCTGAAATCTGGATAAACAACAATAATTAAATATTACCATTTAAAATTATTTAAAAAATTGTATCTTTTTTTAAGGAAATGAAACGTACGTTTTCGTTCCATTTTAAACAGTTCATTTAGAACTTGTTCGATTTCGGTTGCTCTGCTATAAACTATGTAGGATACACACTCAACAAACGAACAAGAACCAAAGAGCACAGAAAAAATTATTGCGACAACGTTTATTCCACTTTTTGGTTGAAATAGTTTTAAAAGTAAAACAAATACACAAGAGTTTAAACCAATTAAATATGTAAACAGTGTTAAAGCAATGAAAAAAGGAATATACTTTAGCTGACAAATGTTGTCAACTTTTAGTGAGACTGTGTGGTTTTCAATTTTGATACCCCCGGGAAAGGGGTAAGTGTGTTGGAACATAAGATTATTTAGTTTTAGTGCATTTGATACAAGTGGAGTTGCAAATGTGTTTCTATCCATCTTTTAAGTGTATTTCTGCCTTTTTACTTCAGATCGATATATTTTCAAATGCGTTGTTGGAACCCTTACAACTGTTTGATTGTATGGCTTAACTTGGTCTGTTCTTATTATTTTTCTGGGCATACTTTCAGTTTGACTTTTTCCTTTAAATGTATATTCGGCGGTTAAAGAGTTGGCTTACTGTGGTATTAGCTACTACTTGCCAACTTTATTTCTATATGTAATTTATGACGGCACATGTTCAGACAAGGTGGTTAAATATTCATATGGAATATCGGGAAGTTTAAACGTATCGAATTATATGACAATTCGATTAAAAATATTAGACTATAACCATTATAACCATTTTATATAGTCTTAGGAGATTTTACATAAAGCAAGATGACAAAATACATATATGATGTTTTTTAACATCTCGACCAGCCATCGAAAGTTTTGGTCTCACCGATTTGAATTATTTTTTTAGCGTACATTGTTACTAAGCCTTAAAGAGTAGTTATGGTTATATCCAAAATAATATGACAATAAGGATAAGTGACACAATTTCGAAAAGGGAAAACACGGGATTTGACACAAAAGTATTATATTGCAAAAATATATATGTGCTTTCCCGATATCTAAGTCTAATCACTAGAATAAAATAGGTAAGCACTAACTAACTAGCCGTGAGCACTCAATACTTTTTTCCTTGCTTTGCTTTTTTGTTGTGTGGTGTGGTGGTGTTGCATGCATTCTGCAATGCTGCTTTTTCTCATTCTCTCGCTGGGAGTTAGCCCCTTCCCCATAGGAGTTAGCCCCCAGCCCCCACCCCCAAGTGGAAGTTGGGGCATGGGGCAACTTGAGACAATGCTATAAACGCATGAGAAAACTTGAGACAATGATAAAAAAGCGTGACATGGGGGGAGGGAGTCCGAAAATCGGCTCTATTTCTCGACATACTTATTGAATGATTTCTTTTTAATGTTATTGCAACAGTCATCGATGCGTAGTAGAGTAACGCCCTCTACCTGATGAGGTCAAGGCAAGACCGAAACGCATTAAAACTCACAAATTTTAAACAGATTTGATTTTAAAGATCATTATCATAGCCGCTGGAGTTTGATAAGGCACACAGTGCCGTATTGAACATCGTGTGTGTACACGCTGGCCTTGCTAGTATATAATAAACTTACAACAGAATACTTTAAATGTCTGCAGACTCACGACTTAATATACAACCCGCTTGTGTTAAATCGGTTCATGATGCCAAATCGATATCATGATATATATTCATAGCAATCAAATTTATTATTTATGGTTGACGAACTAGCGGTCTTTTCACATGAACTGCTATGATTCAATAATTACACGTGTCACTTTTCTGCCCATTTCTCCTCCAAACGGATTTTAACATACATTAAAAAAATTAAGCCAGCCTTCTTGTTTAAATGAAATTCTTACTTGTTTTAAAATTAACACTTGTATATTTAAATGAATAAATATGTATTAGTTATATTTGATGTAATATGGTATGTCATACAGGAAGTTTAAATAAATATATATTTTAAACTCTCTGGAAAAATTATGATTAGTGTCGAAATAAAAGATTTGCCTTCTGCAAGAAATATTTAATATACGCCGAAATCATGAAATTGATTTACTTGAAAAGCATTGAAACTTAAGTAGGATTAACCATCGAATAGAAAAAAAATGTATGGGCTTTTTTTAAACATTATATTTTTAATCAGATTTAAATATTATCTACAATTTAAACATAGAGCCAAATGATAACATCTTGTCAAGTTGCCTAAAGACGAGAAAATGTATACAGCTATTTAACTCAACTCAATGAAATTTCGCTTCTAAATAATTTAAAAATTACAAATATTAGTGAACTATTTAACAATATTATACAATAATTGGTTTCCTTAAATGAGCTTTTAATCTCCACATTAAACATCAAATTTTCAATGTTTCATTTTGATATTGGCCTTATTACTAAACCAAGCAATTTTGGAGTTTTGTGGTCATGGTGCAGTATTACCAGATTGTACAAATGTGAAAAAGGGGATGCCAATACAAAATGCATTCACTAGATGCATGTTAAAGGAATTGCCTAAATTTATCCTCGGTATAAAAATATTGCGGACTTTGGTTCAATGAATTGAATTGATTTATTAACGTGTAAAAATTGACAGAATGCTGTTTTCCAATTACAACACAGTCCAACAGATAGTAGGCTGAACAAAAAGCCAACATTCGGTAGGAATCAGACAAATAATTTTTTACATAACCAGTCCTATTTATCATGATTTAGTTAGTACGCCTGTCCCATCCACACAGTTTTCCAGCTCATTGCTCCTCAGAACGACTTTGAAAAGCTTACAAAAACCATTATGCTTCCTAAAATTTCAGATTTAAACTTGCATATGTACCTGAATAAGTATGCATATATTATGTTTAAAGTAATATGGTAAAATCAGTGAAAAATTATTGTGAATTTAATTGCTATAAAACGTAAAAATGTTATAGTTTTTACTGACGGCACAAGGATCTACAAAGATAAATACAATAAGGTCACTGACATACTTATAAATACATATATGATCAAGGAGACGAATCGTAAAAAATAGATTGTAAAAAACACGTGGCTCTTTAAATGAAATCGCATAACGACCATCCGAAAACTATGGGTTTAAATAAGCTTCTTCTGCACATATGCTCCCGGTTTTCTCTGTATTATATATTAGTTTGTCATAAGCAAAATCGGTGTTTTATAACTACGTTATTTTCAAAAAAAAATTATACTTGATATCACAATGTATTTACTAAGCTATAAAAATTGCGCATTGGATTTAACTGTTATACTTGGATTAAAAATATTAAAAATTCATGGACGAACTAACAAAACTGCATTTGTAACGTTTGTCATTTACGTCTGAAAAAATTTAATTGAGCTATTCTTATTTAAATAAAACTGACTTCCAAACCTGACAGATAGAAGCTGTTTTGACCTCCAACAAATTTAGCTATAGTAGTTTTTGCTTTTTCTGTTGAAGGTATGGTGTATTGCAGTCTTGTGCTTTAGTAATGTTTTACTCGTCTCACAAATTTCCACAGCTTGAGGCAGAAAAAATACCCAAAATGTAGCCACAAGAAAAAGAGCTCCTCCAAATATTATAATTAAATACCACGGTAGTATTACAAAACATTTGATTACTATCGATCTAGACGTTGTCATCATTAGTTGTGCACATACCATAAAAACTGCCATTAGTTGTCCTAAAAAACCTCTTTTGATACTATGTTTATTCTGAGTTGGTCATATTTGCGACGAATTTTACTATCCAAATTAAAGTTTTCTTTAGCAAGGCCTCTTAGACAAATTACAATGGTTAAAACAAGAGGGATTATATACATAACAAATAATGATATGAAGCGCATAAACTCAAATATAAAAGAAACAATATGCAGTAATCTTTAAAAAATATTGAAATATTTAAAATTAAAGTCATACCGTAAGGTGGTGGCAATAATATCTCAAACAAGACGCTGTAGGGGTCCAACTTAAAATATATTTCAAGCGGCGTTACAGATACAATTTGAATGGTAAATAAATTACATGCAAGCAAGAGCATTCCTGTCCGGTCTATTGAAACACGATGTCTTACGTTGTAATCTATGAAAAAAATACAAGCAAATTTAAATATCCACTATATCTGGACATAATTATATACACAATCTATAATTTCTTCTAATCGCGTATTGTGTATAATTAGACCGCCTTGTAATACTGCGCATAACCTTTGACCTATTGAGCTCAAACTTAGCAAAAGGGTACCACTATTTAAGAGCTACCTAATATTTCGAAAATTTTCAAAAAAGTTCAAAATTTCGAAAAAGTTCGAGAAAGTTCAAAATTTTCAAAAAATTTCAAAAAATTTCAAAATTTTCAAAAAAGTTAAAAAAAAATTCAAAATTTCGAAATTTTTTTAAAAAGGAGAAAAAAGTCTGAGACTAATTGATGCAAGGTTTGCGTATAAATTATCTGAAGCGTGTATTATGTCTAATTACCGCATAGAAATATAACAATAATCCTTCGACCTAGAAAACTTCAACTAGGCATAAAGGTACCTCTAGTCAACAGCTACCTGTGAATAAAACCATTACCGTTAAAGACCATTAGTTTAAAATAAATTACCGTACACAATCTACAATTTTACAATCTGCAATCTTGAAACCGTTCAAATTTGTTCGTTTTAAAATATTGAGCTTATATTTTGACCACGAAAGCTCAAATTTGACACAAAGGTACCTCTAGTGAAGAGCTACCTCTACTTTCAAATAAATCAAAATTTCGACTTCAGACAAATTAGAATTTCGGAAAAATTTAACATCTGGTAGGTTTGTAGGTACAAACATGCACTATATATTGCATAACGCGCCATAACAAAGTAAATGCACAAAAATTCGTGAACTATGTGATTTGGTCGGGAAATATAACGCCACGTAAGCGGAAATGAAGCGAGATGAGTCGGTTAGGATAGGTTTTAAGTCTCAAAGATGTGCACAGTGTTAAGAAGCAAGGTTAGGTTTTAAGCCATAAATATGTGTACAGGGTGAAAAAACCTATTCTAGGTATAAGGTATCGAAGCTGTGAACAGAGTAGAGAAGCGAGGTTAGGTTTTAAGTCTTAAAGATGTGTACAGTGTAGAGAAGCATGGTTAGGTTTTAGGTCTCAAAGTTGAATACAGGTTAGGTTTCAAGTCTTCAAGGTGTGTACAGGGTAGAGAAGCAAGGTTTGGTTTTAAGTCTTAGAGATGTGTACAGTGTTGAGAAGCAAGGTTAGGTTTTAAGTCTCAAAGATGTGTACAGTGTAAAAAAGCACGGTTAGGTTTCAAGTCTTAGAGATGTGTACAGTGTTGAGAGGCAAGGTTAGGTTTCATGTCTCAAGGATGTGTAATTGTTGAAACTAAATTAACGGGCTCCTTTAAATAATATTTGGAGTTGAACTTACGGTCACCTTCAAATAATAACTGGAGTTAAATTAAGGGGCCA
>JAQFZG010001579.1:0-20365 GCA_034695465.1 Entomobrya nicoleti | reverse complement strand
AGCTCCGAATGGGATCAAATATTGTGACATGAATACAGCCTTGGCCATACAGATACTGAAAATTTCATGGGACGATAATTTTCTCAATGTCTTAGGCTGTTTAGGATACATACTATCAAATTGTATAAGTCCGTTTATAAGCTCAGCTAGTTGTAAAACTGTTTGGTGACTAAAGTAAAGAATTAAATTGGATGCAATTAGCACTACTAGAAGAAGACAAAATGATACTTTATTATTGTCGAGAGCTGAGCTTGATTTGAATTCTAGAAATCCTTGAAACATTATCAATAAAAGAGTAACTGCTGCAAGGTAGCACTTTCGAGCAAGTTTGACTCTATATTGTTTTTCGTCAATAACTTTTATAAGCTTTGGAGAGTAAAATATTTTCGTAGGTTTATACCATTTGAGTGGAATGG
Organism: Entomobrya nicoleti; assembly: GCA_034695465.1. Lineage (NCBI taxonomy): Eukaryota > Metazoa > Arthropoda > Collembola > Entomobryomorpha > Entomobryidae > Entomobrya > Entomobrya nicoleti. The sequence goes on along the minus strand of JAQFZG010001579.1, from coordinate 19,949 downwards.
CGTGAAATATGCCGGAAATTTTCAATTTAGTTCCATAAATATTTTGTATATCTGTCATGATGCTTCAAAAATAGAACGTATGATATTTCTGAGTTTAAAACTTAAAATATTTGGTAGCAGGGAGCAACCAAAGCTCTAGTGAACTATTTAGAATGTATGATAAGTGACTTTTGTAAAGTTTTATAGCATGAACGTTAGCAAAAATATTTTGTACAAATTTTGCTACTCTCTTTTTAGTAAACTGCAAGTATACCAAGAAAACAAATTAGTGGGATACGATAAAACAATATCAGATAAATAGTCGGCGTTTACTACCAGTTTTCTTTTTTGAATTCAACGTAAGAATTGTCTTTATACAGAAAACGTTTTTGTGTAGACGATTAAAGATAATTTTTGTATGGCTATTAAGTGCGACCATCAAATATTTTGATGGCAAAAACAAATTTTCTTTAGACGAATAACTATTGAAGTTAAGTACGTAAAGTATAGACCCAGACCCATATGTAAAATGACAAGAAAAATACATACATAAGTGTACGTAAATTTGCAGAACTGCTACTTAATGGTAAATACCTGACTGATATTTATAATGATATAAAACATTTCATCGCAACAAACGACAAGTCTAAGGAGTTTTTAAACTGACTTTTACTGATTTATGACCCAATTACAGAAAATTGGCAAGGTTTGCTGAATTTTTGGTATGTATGCTGCTGGTTTCATACAATCATATCAAACACCATAACCAGTTTTTTAAAGTATGTAGGAAAGTTTAATTTTGAGATAAATTTAAACTTTGTTGAAAACAATAATTTCAGTTTTAAAGCAATCTCAGCTAGATACAAATTGCTTCGTTATGTTGCTCCGTAACAACTATAAGTTCGACGTTGACGTAAGCATAATATTGATTAGATAAAATACGTTTCCTTTGTGTAAAAAGGCTAAAACACGTGGCTTCATATTCCAAAACCTACAATTATTTCAAAAATTAAGGAAGCCCTGGTTATTACGGGAAGCATGATTAACTACCAGTTGGAAGCTACAGGTCAAACCTGTCTTTTTGAAAAAAATTGAACACGTGTAAGCTCAGTTCCTCACGCGTGAATACTCAAGATAACTTATTTGTTTGTAAAATAATGAGAGCACGTGGGCAATTGGATGAATTTAAACTAGGTTCAACCGGAAATTTGTTTTCTCCTATATAAATACCAGCTGTCGAAGATAAAATCTAAGCATTTGTAACCGGGCAACTTCATTCGTGCGTAGCTTGAGTAGTACTTCACTTTGAGCTTAAAACAGGCAAACTTTCCAATTAAAATATTTAGCCAGAACAAAGTTTTTTTTTTAATTCAATAATAAAAAGTAGTTCCACATTTGTTACTACAGAAAAGAAAATTTTCAAACCATCAAAAAAATTACTGGAAATAGCATTTAATTTATAACAGCATTTATGATAAAAATGTTTGCAAAATATTTGAAATTTGCTTGTTTCATTTTATATGGTTTTAAAACGTGTAATACTCTAAACTCTTTTTTAGCTAGTAATCACCAAATTGGTATTTTAAACGGATTTGCGGGATGCATTGTTAATGTGATAAATTTTCAAGGCCTGAATATCGATTTTGATATCCTAAATATACCAGTCCACTTATATCGGTACCGGTCCCACATCGATCACAAAATTGTTTACCCAATTGAGTCTAAATGTTTAGACCTTTTTTCAAATGGTACAAGGACACAACATGTGCTGAATAGACAGATAACAGTAAAATTTGGATACAGTTCGATCGGGAAATCAATTAGGGAATATATTCTGCTTGCCAGTAAGAACATGGTTTGCGAGGCCAACATTTATTTGCAACCACCAACTGAGGAAATGTCTCCTGAATTGTACATCAAAGACTGGATTTGGAAAAGTGTCCACATTTGGAAAAGTATTCTTAAAGAACCCACCTGGCTCAGCGATGAACCAGATGACTACAATCTTGAATATAGAAGGAACTTCGTAAAAACTATTCCAAAGTATTCGCTTCTTATTTGTTTACCAGGTTCTTTTTCAGTGTGCCAGGATAAGAACGATAGGGATAAATGGATTGCGACTGTACTTTATCAAGTAGAAGTTGTAAGATTTACCGAAGTTGTCTTGCTTTGGGAAGAAACGTCAATTGGAGGACATTTAAAAATACTTTGCCCATTTTGCGACCCTTGTGATTCTTTTAAAATGATAACCATAAACATGAAAGTTAAATCGACTTCGTCGTTTTCGTTACAAAACGACTTGCAAACCATTAGCGCAAAGATGCCAAGTCTATATTCCTTTTATATTTCATTAGCAACAGACCTGTTTAAACATAATTTAAAGTCAGGAGGTAGGAATGAAATATTGCATACTATTGGGACGATGAGAGTAGAAAACTTTATAGACAGTGGACGCTATTTTGCTGATATGCATATTCTATCATTTGTAATGGACAAATCGACAAATACAACATTTTCATACGAATATCCACCATTTATTGACGAGTGGGAAAACATTGTTGTCAATGAGTGTAGCGCTTTTAACTCCATTAATTCACACCAGAGGCTTCGTCCATATATAGAAGCTTCTGGTAGAGAGTTTTTAGCATATTTTCAACAAATTGGTTTAGTGATTTATAAAAAACAGATGCGATTTATCAGTTGTCACAGAGAGCAAAAACACTGGGTAAGTCAACTGAGTGAATTGGTTTGCGCGTTCGATTTGGGTACTTGGTCGATGATAGGGATTTCTTGTTTTACAATAACATATTTTATCGTATATACCACAAACATCTGCAATCATAACAGAAACAGAGTGTTAAGATTCTTTAGTGTGTATTATTATATGCTGATAGGTATGTTGGACCAGTCCCATTCTTTATTTCAAAATAAGTACCATAAGAAAGCTTTTTCGTATTACTGTATACTTTTTTCCGTTCCAATATCATGGCTAATTTTAAGCACGGAATACAAAGGCGACAATATTACACGCTTAACAGCAGAACCAAGTTTAAAGGTTTTTGATACATTTAAGACTTTAGTGGAGAATAGATTTATAACGCATTTTAGGAGGCATAAATGGGGCCACCTATCTGACCAAATATTTAATGTGACGAATAGCATTTCTTTAGCTAGCCAGTACGGTAGTGTGAGAGGTCACGAAGCATTCCCTGTCGTTTCAAGTCTTTGGTTTGAAATATTTACGCAATTAGTACCGTTCGGGACTTCATCTGGTATTTGCCTGAACTACCTGAAAAACAAAATTTCAGCCAAGTTATGGACGTACATTAACAATACTTCAATGTTACCAGATTATGGTGACAGGTTACCAGAAAAAAACATGGAGAGGATTTTAGAGAATCATATCGAGAGTTGTAACAAATCTGCAATAGTGTTGCATAGGGACGAAGCTCTTCAACTATTTACTACTTTCAAAGAAAAAAATAAACCGGTTTATTTTGGAAAAGATATCATAACAGAAACAATTTGGGGATATACTTTTGTTGGTTATATACCAAGCAATGTTTTGTTAAGAGCAAGATATCTTTTTCAGACAGGCATTGTGGGATGGTGGCAGAAATACTTTGATTTTGTGATTGTGCTTAAGACAAGTATACAGTCACAAAACATACTTAATTTGGAAGTTGAAGGTAAAAGTACATATACGAATAGTAGTAGTTACGTTGCTATAGCTGTTCTCTCAATAATTCCTGGAGCAGGATTATTAATACCAATCTCCGTGTTTTTTATATTTGAATTTATCGGTTGGCGCCCTTATATTTCAAGATTCATTTCGTATATCCAAGCATTGTACAACAAAAAGTTATTAAATATTAAATCTTTTGAAGGTTTGCAGAGTATAAAGGTAAATGTAATTCAGGTTAAAACACGTAATGTAATAAAGTAAATCATTTTGATCAGAATTACTCTCATCCTTAAAGCTCTTTTATTTACAAATAAACGTAAAAATACACTACTATTACGGAAAACAAAAAGTTATTCAATAATTTAAAATATGTGCACATACATATTAATTAGTTTTATATTTTAATGCCAATAGTCTACTATAAATCTTACTAGTAAGTTCTACTTCGAACTTATGTTGTAATCAATTTACACTAAATACTTAGCAGTTGTGACCATCGACATATCATATGCAAAACCTTATAAGTGAAAGGCAGTTCATAAAATCCATGTAAGCCTATTTATTTTGTATTTATATTAAAATCGACTAAACATCTATTGGCAATACATTTTACAGTTTTATAACATATTTTTAGTAGTTATCTATAAATTAAAATTTCATTTTAAACTTACATTGTAACCGATTATCTTAAAATTGTTAGCCACTTTCTGGTAGTAAATTTTAGAATAGCAATAAAATCATTTTAGAGTTTCAAGCATTACACATATTCATGTGTTACCGCAAATTAATTGAATGGATATGTCCTAATGTTTGTCAATGCATGTAATTATTTTGCTTGAGTCAGCATCAAAACATTGGCAGTCAGACTCACCGCCAACTGAAGACAATTCAATGGACAAAATGCGTCCACAAATTCAGCCCCTACTATCATTACCTTAAAGAGGGGAACACGATAAATAAAATCGATGCTCCCATTTTCGCATCTTACCATTAACCAGTGAATATTTGTTTGAGGTTAAAATTTTCAGAATTTTACTCGATTTTTGATATATCATAGCCAATTGTCCAAGTATCACCAAATCCACCAAAACGCAATCCAAAATTATCATAAAGAGTGCTGCCAAAAATATGGAGTCAATGTTAGAATTTATAATAATAGATGTCGATGCAAACGTGACTATAAAAATTGGTGAAAATATTATCACGAGAATTGAGGGTCCCTTTTGGAATCCATTGAAAAACACAGTCAGCAATTGAATATGTCGAAAGACCTTAGCTGTCGCGTAGATTAAGGAACTTTTATGCCGTCCAGCTGTGCAAAGGTTCGAAAGTCTATGGATACGATTTTAAAAGAATTAGTATAATGTCCAGGGCAATGAATGATTTTAAATATTTTTCTTACGTTTCGATGTTTTTCAGCATTGCTGCAATGGCTAGGTTAAAAAGAGCACTAATCGCAAAAACCGCACCTGGCGTTGCAAATATCCACATCCATGTGTTGCAGATCATCACTACTAGTTTAGTTCCAATGAAAACGATTTCCCATAAAATTGTTTCCTTTCTGTGTTCTATTTTTGGTATTAACCAATACATGGCCAAGGATGATTTCCACGGGTACACCCAATGTAGACCAAATACAGCTCCCAAAGGGACCAACATCTGAGAGAATAATGCAGCTCGAGGGATAAGGTTACTCAGAAATTCCTGAGTAGACATTTCTCTTACTTTCTTTGGTGTTTTTGGATACATGCTGTCAAATTGTAGCAGGCCATTTAGAAATTCAGCTATTTCTGAAGACTTTTTGCGAAAGAAATGAACATAGAAGTTGCATGCCATTAAAATGGCTATCAAAAGCCAAACCGCAACTTCGCTACTTTTTGAATCGAGAATTGCTTGAAGTATGATTACTAAGAGGGTAGCTGTTGAAATATAACTTTTTCGGTTAAGCTTGATCCAAAAATGTTCGCCGTGAATAGTCCTTATTAATTTAGGGGAATAGGTTGGTTTCCTGGGAGTGAACCACTCAAGGGGAATGGTGCGACATGGGCCAGAAATTTTGAGGTTACTTCCATAAACATTGAGAATATCTGCCATTATATATATTTTGGAAATAATTAATATTTCGAACTGAAAATCTAGAGGAATGCTATTCTGAACTAATGGAAGTTCATTGGTTTATGAGCGAAGACGGAATATAGCACGCTATTTTTTAAAGCTTTTTTATCAAACAAAACTGCAAGCGAGCAAACTGCCAAGATTCTAAAGATATAAATTGGTCGTTTTGCAATCGACTCGGTATACGATTTTATATTAATAAGTAATATTTCTGTATGGAAAGTCAGCAGAAATATTTGAGAAATATAACTTTCTGTACGTAACCCAAAATATTAATCTACGCTTTATTCATGTTATATATCTATGTGCGCGTTCAAACTATCAGATCAGAATACCGTTGATATAATAAGTATGGAAGCGTGTAAGACATAAAAGTTACGAAGAGTCTTTGCAATACAATATTTTGGAAGGATTATGATCACGGTCTTGTAATAAACTACAAGAGAAATCCTGGAATGGGATTGCGTAAAGTAGCTTTACATTTCCATGCCTTGGGATGTGATAATATCAATAAGGAAAATATTTTGCAGGTTTTAATTTTTAGATAATTTTGAATGGATTTTAGATTATCAAATAATGTGTCTCCTAAAATCTTACATTTGACTTAAATATTGTTATGCATGTAATTAAAAATTGAGCACTTTTCTCGGTTTAAAACTTTAAAGTTTGAATTTTCCAAGGTAAACAATGAAACAGAAAGATATATCAATAACATTCCCATTTCTCATCCTTTAACATAGCGTTTTGTGGTTCCAGTAACTTTTTATATAGAAGTATGTTGCATGCACATTTGATTTACACAAAAAGGGGTTTGAACTAGGACTTAATCCTAGTTACCGATGTACTTGGTTACATCCAAATCAGTCAATGTTTCGTCGGGCCAGACAGGCGGACATCGTGAAGTTTATTAGTAGCTTTTGCTACTTAAAAATCAAATATTTACCCATTGCTTTTTAAATTATACCACGTATGCCTTCCAGTTTGAAATGTTGATTGACGACTTCGTATTCCACACCTGTGTTCGAGATAAACTTATAAGGATCGGTGCTGAAAATCTAGACGTCCAATATGGATACAAGTTTTATCAATTTTGGCGTGAATTTTATGAATTTATCATTTGTAGGTACGTAGATTAAATCATGAGTACATGTATTATGCATATTATTATACAAATTGGTGTCTAAAACATATCATACCATTTATTATATATATTAAAATCGACAAACTCATTTCTAGTAATATATTTCACAATATCAATAAATGCAGTTTATAGATGCAATGCATTATACATATTCTATTTTTGCTACAAATCGATTGAATGTTTGTGTCTTAATGTGATTCAATGCATGTGTTTACTTTGACCCAGTCAGCATTAAAATATTTGCAGTTAGAGTGATTGACAACTGAAGACAATTCAATGGACAAAGCGAATCCACAAACTCGGACCCAGCCACCATTATTTTCAAAGAGGAACACGACAAATAAAACCGAGTTTTCCATTTTCGCATCTCAGCTTTTAGTAACAAGTTTCTTTTCCGATTTACAATTTCCAGAAAATTGTTAGAGTTTTTGTAGACCATAGCCATTTGTCCAAGCATTACCATCATAAGCAATACGCATTCAACAACTTTGAGTACAAGTGTGGTCAGAAATATTAAATCAATGTTTGAGTTAATAACTATCGTTGACAGTGCAAACGTGAAGATGAAAATTGGTCCAAATATTATGACAAGAATTAGGGGTCCCTTCTGAAATCCATTTAGTAATGTAGTCAATACTTGAATATGTCTAAATATTTTGGCTCGTTGATAAATTAGAAAATTTCCATAACGACTTGCTGTACAAAGGTTTGCAAATCTAAGAGAAATAGGAGATTGTTATTTTCTGTCAAAACTTTAAAGAAGATAAATATTTTTCTTACGTTTCCATATTTTGTAGCGTTGCTGTAATAGCCAAGTTATGGATAACGCCTGCTGCAAAAGCCGGACCTGCCATTGCAAATGTCCACATCCATGTGTTGTAAATCATCACAACAAGTTTAGTCCCAATAGCGACAATTGCCCATAAGATTGTTTCCTTGTCGTGTTCTATTTTTGGTATTAGCCAATACATGACCAACGATGACTTCCAAGGATTTTTCCAATGTAAGCCAAATACAGCTCCAATCGGGATCAACATTTGTGACACGAATATTGCTCTGGTCATAACGTTACTTAGGATTTCTATTATTGTTAGTTCCCGAAGTTTCCTTGGGTTTTTTGGGTGCATACTGCTAAATTGTATAAGCCCATTTATGAATTCAGCCACTTCTAAAGTTATTTTGCGAAAAAAGTGTACATGGAAATTGCACGCGATTAGTATGGCAATTAAAAGCCAAAGGGAAACTTCGCTTCTCTGAGAATCTAAGATTGCTTGAACTAATATTACTAAAAGGGAAGTTGTTGCAATATAACATTTTCGAGTAAGTTTGGGCCAAAAATTCTCGTCGCTAATAGCTCTTATTAATTTGGGAGAATAGGTTGGTTTCCTGGGTTTGAACCATTCAAGTGGAATAGTACTACATGGGCCAGAAATTTTGAGGTTACTTCCGTAAAGTTTTAGAATATCTGCCATTACGACTCAATATTGCATGTATATTACCAATGAAGACCTGGTGAAGCACTTTTCCTAACTGAATTAAGTTCATTGTTTTATGGGTAAAACTTGAAGACGGTACGTTATTTTCACTTTTATACTTATACCAAACACAATACTGTAGGCGAGCACACAGAGCCAAGATTCTAAAGATATGAATCCCTCGCTTTGCAATCGAATCGTTTTATACTTAAATAGAAAGATAGACATGTATTTTAACCATACACTTAGAACAAATATACATACATAGTTCTGTCAATATATCAGATAAGAGTTAAGTTCATATAACAACTCGTACACGTGGAAGCTATAAGAGTTATAAAGCTATTGTACAATAGTTTAGATTAATATTTAAAAGAAACGCGGAGTCGTAATAAACTGCAGGAGGTTCTTTCAAATTGGTCTACGTAATGTAGCATTACAATTTAATGAATTTGATAGTATCAACGGTAAAAATATTTTACTGGCTTTGTTTGCTAGATAGTTTAAGATGGATTTTAGATTATTAAAATGTGTTCCACAGTTGAACTTCTCACTTTAGTAAGGCATAAATTACAAAAAGAAGAAGAATTGGCTTGCGTTGCATCTTTAAAGTTTTAATTTTCCAAGGTTTATAATGAAACTATGACTTACGCATACCACAAACGTTTACATAAAAAAAATTCAGAACGCCTTTAAGTAAAATAAAAATCATTGTAATATATATTCGTCTTTTCCCTACTAACTATGCAGTATATTACCTTATCATATTGTCTATTTTAGTTGTATGCCACATATATTATAGTCGGAATGTACATTTATCCTAACTCTAAAAAAGTCTTGCCAAATTAGGAACTTAATTTTCTTTTGAAAGAAGTTTAGCTGTCAAAACGAATGAAACTTTTTGTTGGATATGACCGTTTTTAAATACGTACACTGATGTGGAAATCCCATCCATTATATGTGTCGAGACATGAATAAGTAAATTTAAAAAAATCTTAAATGAAATTTATCATATTTTAATATGAGTTGAGGGATATTCAAACCATGCCTGAAGACGATGCATGTAAGTATAATTCAAATTAAGAAAGGCAAGTAAAAAACAGTTAAGATTTTGATCCGAATTGCTGTCATTCTTAAAACACTTATTTTTTATCAGTTTACATCAAATCGTTAGCAGTTGTGACCATCGACAAACCGTAAAACCTCATATATGCATGAGCTGAGCGTAATAAATTCGATGATAGTCGATTTATTATTTATATTTAAATTAACATAAGTTAAAACTCTACGGATAGTAGCAAGAATCATGAATCATATTCGTTGCTGCAAATAAATAAAATGTGTTGATTCTATATCTGTGAAATCATATAATTATTTTGCTTCAGTCAACATCAAAACATTTGCAGTCAGAGTGACCGACAACTGAAGACAATTTAATGGACAAAACGAGTCTACAAATTCAGCCCCGAAAATCATTATCTTAAGAGGAGAACACGATAAGTAAAACCGGTGCTCCCACTTGTGCATCTTACCATAAAGTAGAGAATATTTGTTCGAGGTTAAAACTTCCAAAAGTTTACTTGATTTTTGGTACATCAGAGCCATCTGTCCAATTAACACAATATCAGCCAAAATGCAATCAACAATCATAAGAAAGAGTGCGGTCAAAAATATGAAATCAATGTTAGAATTTCTAACAATCGATGTCAAAGCAAACGTGAATATAAAACTAGGTGCCAAAATTATCACGACAATTGAGGGTCCCTTTTGAAATCCATTGAGTAACGCAGTCAACAATTGAATATGTCGAAAGACCTTAGCTCTCTCGTAGATCGAAGAACTTGTACACCTTCCAGCTGTGCAAAGGTTCAAAAGTCTAAAGGCATGATTATAACAGAGTTAGTATAATACCAATGTCAACGGAAACTTTTAAATATTTTGCTTACGTTTCGATGTTTTTGAGAATTGCTGCAATGGCTAGGTTATAAAGAATACCAATCGCAAAACCTGGACCTGTCACTGCAAATTCCCACATCCATGTGTTGCAGATCATCACAACTAGTTTGGTTACAAGGAAAACGATTTCCCATAAAATTGTTTCCTTGCCGTGTTCTATTTTTGGTATTAACCAATACATGGCCAAGGACGACTTCCATGGGTACCCCCAATGTAGACCAAATACAGCTCCCAAAGGGACTAACACTTGTGACAAGAATGCTGCTCGAGGAAGAACTTTACTCAGAATTTCCTGGATCGACATTTCTCTGAGCTTCTTTGGTGTTTTGGGATTCATGCTATCAAATTGTAGCAGGCCATTTAGAAATTCAGCTATTTCTGAAGCTTTTTTGCGAAAGAAATGAACATAAAAAATACACGTAATTAAAACGACCACTAAAAGCCAAAGCGCAACTTCTTTACTTTTTGAATGTAAGATTCCTTGAAGTATTATCACTAAAAGGGTAGCTGTTGAAATGTAACTTTTTCGGGTAAGTTTGACCCAAAAATGTTTTTCGCGAATAGTCCTAATTAATTTTGGGTAATAGGTTGGTGTCCTGGGAGTGAACCACTCAAGTGGAATAGTACGACAAGGGCCAGAAAGTTTTAGGTTGCTTCCGTAAATTTGCAGAATATCTGCCATTATATATTTTGGAAATATTAATATTGCCAACTGAATATCTGAGGAAATAATATTCTGAACTGAGTGAAGTTCAAGGATTTATCTAGCAAAAACTGATTAAATGTAATTCTTACATTTAATTTATCTATTTCTGCTGATCAAAAAGCAGCAACCGAGCAAACAGCCTAGATTCTAAAGATATAAATTCTTCGACCCGACACGTCTTATGCTTCCATATTAATATACAATATTTTTATATGGACAGTGAGCACAAATATTTGAGAAATATTATATGTAATTCAAAATATTTAATGTACGCTTTAGTCCGATTTTATATGTGTATTCGGTAAAATTATCAGATCAGAATATTGTTCATATAACAAGCCCATAATAGTTACGAAGCGTCTTTGCAATACATTATTCTGGAAGGATTACGATCACGGAGTTGTAATAAGCGTCAAAAAAATCCTGGAATGAGTCTACATAAAGTAGTTTTGGAATTCAACGAATTGGAATGCGATAATATCAATAGGAAACCTATTTTACAGGTTTTGGTTTTAGATAGATTTGTATGAATTTTAGATTATCAACATAATGTGCCTCCTAGCACCATACATTTGATATCATTAGCAGTCATGGAGAGTAATCGTACGAAGGTTGCTATAGTTGTTCTCTCAGTGATTCCTGGAGTTGGATTTTTAATATCAGTTTTGATGTTTATTCCTTTTGAACTTATTGGTTGGCGACGTTATGTTTAAAGCGTGGCGCGACGCTTCGCCAAAGCGACGTTTGACCAACGTCACTTCACCAAAAGCTGATTTTTGGGCAACGACACTTGACCAAATCCAATTTTTTCAGTAACGACGTTTGGCCAAAAAAGATTTTTTGGGCAACGACACTTCACCAAATCAAAAAATACGACATCTAGTCACAAAATTTATAAGTAAGTTACAAACCATACATATCTGAAATTTCAAACAACGTTCACATTGTATACCTTTGCTCTCAATCATTATATTTTAGTACAAAATATAATCCACGCATCACCAATTGATTTCTGATCCCAATGAAATTATTTAACTTTTTACACTGTCCTCTTACATGAATCGAAAACATGTAACTTTATATAGAATATTTGTTTCCAAATCTTTCAATCAAAATGAATTATACTCAATGCATGAGATGGGATAGAAATGATGTCGTTCTGATAGCAAATATAAAGGGAGTATACGAATTCTACTTTTAAAGCTTCCTTCCTATCTACGTGTTTGCGCCAAACTATGAGCAGCGGATTGACAACAGTAGATTGGTTAATGTAGCGACAAAAAAATTCGGTCAAATGTTTGTCTAATGCTGTTTCGAGGAAGCTGACCGTAAATTTTTAAGTTTAAAACTCATTTAGTTAGATGTAACCTTGTTACGAATCCCACTGCATTAGAACAATAAGCAAGGGTGAGAAACTTGGTATTTGAAGAATTCCATCTTCCAGTGATACAGTCGCTTGTGGTAGGATTTATTGTAATTTGTATTTTTGTTAAACACGATACTTATTCATGCACATTTTGAAACTTATCATCATTTAAAAAATATTTGGCTAATCGTCGCGGGTCATTTTTATTACTTTTGGCCAGACGTCGTATGCATATTTTTGTAATTTGGTCAATCGACGTATCTGAAAAATATTTATTTGGTAAAATGTCGTGCTTCAAGTAGTAAGGTGATTTTCTTCGAAAAAATGCAAATTTGGTTTACCGTTGTTTTGGCGAAACGTCGGACAATCGTTTAAAGATTAGTTTTGCACATTCAAGGGTTGTGCGACAAAACATTATTTAGCATTAGCATTTTTGAAGGTTTCTAGACTATACATAGACTATAAATGTAGCAAAGGTTGAAACATGTGAAGTAATGAAGTAAAACCTTTTTATCAGCACTATTATCATTTTCAAATATTTAATAAAATAGGATTGGAATGTATACTATATTGAGCACAATTTCTCTGTTACTGCATGAACGATTTACACTACTTTTGGTAGAAGAATGCCATGGTCATGGTTTTTGTTTGTCAATTTTTTGACCTGGAGATATAGTGTACGGTATGCTATAAGGGTCAGAAGAGTTTTAAACAGATATGGTGGGACCCTTGGACAGTAAAATGCGCGGGTACGTGTGTAAACGTGTTTGAATGAGTTAAAACGGATGCAGGATTAAAATATAATATAAAGTCGATTTTCCTTTAATTTTTTTAATTTGGTGAACATTAAATAAAGCCCCAAAAACATTATATGTCAACTGCTATCTTAATTTATCCATTTAAACCCATCCCTGGAGCTCTCATGTCGATATGTGTTTAAACAGAAAGTAATAAGCACATTCAGCTCACACATGAATGAACCCACTGCCATATCTGGTTTTACAAGAATGATTTAATTTCTAACATATGTTTTCAATTTGTTGCTTTCGTGATATCTAAGCAGAAACATTATTTACACTCATAAACATATACATGATTTTTAAAACTCCTCTTTATTTACAATATGATGAAACTAGTGAACTATAGATTAAAATTACATTTTTGACTTGCGCTGGAATCAATGTTGTCCAGATTGCTATCACGTTACGACCATAAGCTACTTTTAAAGTATTAAAATGAGCTGTCGTAAAGAAAATGGAAGAAAACACCATTTGGTATTCATTATTAATTCAACTAAAGATTTTTCGGGTATAAAATTTATGGCTGCAATAACTACAATTTATTATTGAAACCCCCATTACTAACATTCCTTAGTACAAATAAATTGAAAGTATTTGTCCTAATGTTTTTCAACGTATGTTATTACTTTGCTCTAGTCAGCATCAAAATATTTGCAGTCAGAGTGACCGACAACTGAAGACAATTCAATGGACACAACGAATCCACAAACTCTGACCCAGCCACCATTATCTTTAATGGGGAACATGATAAATAAAACCGATGTTCAAATTTTTGCATCTTAGCGCTTAGTAGCGAATTTCTATCCAGCTTTACAATTTTCAGAGTTTTGCTCGATTTTTGATGGACCAAAACCATTAATCCAAATATTACCATGATAAGCAATATACAATCAACCACTATAAGGACAAGTGTTGTCAAAAATATTAAATCAATATTTGAGTTCATAACTAACGTTGACAGGGCAAACGTGAATATGAAAATTGGTGCAAATATTATCACAAGAATTAGTAGTCCCTTTTGAAATCCATTGAGTAGTGTAGTCAAGACTTGAATATGTCTAAATACCTTAGCTCTGTGATGAATTAGAAAACCCTTATATCGACTTGGTGTACAAAGATTTGTGAATCTACAGAATAAATATTAGAAGAGTATGAATTGAATTTGGGAAAAAATTGTAACACTTATTAAGTATTTTTCTTACGTTTCTATGTTTTGGAGCGTTGCTGTAATAGCCAAGTTATGGAGGACGCCAGCTGCAAAAGCCGGACCCGCCATTGCGAATGACCACATCCATGTGTTGTAGATCATCACGACAAGTTTAGTTCCAATTACAACAATTTGCCACAAGAAGGTTTCTTTGCCATGTTCTATTTTCGGTATTAGCCAATACATTACCAACGATGACTTCCAAGGATTTCCCCAGTGTAAACCAAATACAGCTCCTATAGGGATCACAATTTGTGACACGACTACTGCTCTGGTCATAACGTTACTCAAGATTTCCAGAATGCTTAATTCCCGAAGTTTCCTTGCGTTTTTGGGGTACATGCAGTCAAATTGTATTAGCCCATTTATGAACTCAGCTACTTCAAACGTTGCTTTGCGAAAAAAGTGAATATGGAAATTGCATGCGATTAGTATAGCAATTAAAAGCCAAAGGGAAACTTCGTTGCGGTTTGAATTAAAGATTGCTTGAACTATTATAACTAAAAGGGAAGCTGTTGAAATATAACATTTTCGGGAGAGTGTGACCCAAAAATTTTCTTTGCGAATAGTTCTTGTTAATTTAGGGGAATAAGTTGGTTTCCTGGGAGTGAACCATTCAATCGGAATGGTTCGACATGGGCCAGAAATTTTGAGGCTACTTCCGTAATATTTTAGAATATCTGCCATTACGACTCAATATTGCATGTATATTACAACTGAAGTTCTGGTGAAGCACTTACCTTAACTGAATTAAGTTCATTGATTTAAGAGTATAACGTGATGACAATACGTAGTTGTAAGTTTTATACTTCTACCAAAAAAAACACAGCAAGCTAGCAAAGAGCGAAGATTGTAAAGATATAAATTCTTCGCTTTGCAATTGACTCATTTTATGCTTCCATAATAGGATAAACATGGATTTTTAAACAAACACTCTGGAAAAATATACATAGATTACATGCTAGTTCGGTCAAATTATCAGATCAGAATAAAGTTCATATAACGACTCGTACACGTGGACGCCATAAGAGTTACGAAGCGAATCTACAATACATACTTTAGATTGGTAAGATTAAGAATTATAAGAAACTCGTAGTAAACGGTGTCGTAATAAATTGCAGGTGATATTGGTCTACGTAGTGTAGTTTTCAAATATATTGAATTTTGAAGTGATAACATCAATAAGGAAAATATTTTTTGGGGTTTATTTGCTAGATAGTTTTATATGAATTTTAGATTATCAAATTATGTCCCAACACTACCAACATTATTATATTTGACTTTACTAGTAATCATGGATGAATACAAAGCTTAAGCCATTGGCTCGTTTTAAAGCTTCAAAGTTTTAATTTTAAGTGCAAATATAAAATCAAACCAAAGTATACAGCAATTATTTCTGACTTCTAAAATGTTTACGTGTAAAGTTGCAATAAAAGATAAATTCAAGCAGCTATAGTACGAACATATGATTCTCTGAAAGGAATTTGTTGTCTTGTCTTGATTTATATTGGGCGTAACTTGAATGCTTAACTATTTATTAAGCTTTCCATAGAACTACTAAGTTCTTTTATATACCTTCGCTAAATTTTACACCATGATTAAAATCGTTTATGCCAAAAAATGTTTTTCAAATGATAAAACCTAATCAAAATTATACTGGCTGAATTACTCTTAGCGAAATTTGCATTAAATTATTTGCGAATCACAAAAAACTAATTTTCATGGGGTTTCCCAGATCAAAATCGAAAATCAACAATTAACTTGATTAAGGAAAGTGTAGAACTACTACAATAATCACATAACCGGCAAACATCAGACTCAAAATGTATGTATCCAAATTAAAAAAAAATGGCGCCAAATCATAAAACATGTTCGATAAGTTCTAACAACCTCGCTGACCACATCTGTCGAGTTTTGGATTTCTTTGGAGCTCTGACACAAATAGGTTCTCTAGTACACGTTTCCCTTGACGTAGCCTGTGTCCAAAAACTTACCAGACTCAACCATAAATATAATAACAGGGTCGAAAATATGAAGATCAGTAATAACAACCAAAGAGACATGAAATGCAACGTAAGAGCTACAGATGATTGTACCAATAAGCTTGTTTTACATTCAGGCTTCAAGGAAGTAAACCCTTAGAACAGCATGGATAGCTGTGTTTTCAAACACAAGAGGAAGTGTTGCAATACAGAATGGATTTTAAAAATTAGATTTGATTGTAATTGCATATGTTCACTGGCTTGCGAATCGGAGTATGTCGAGACATGATGAATGAGTAATTCAAGAAAATAGTCTGAGGGAAATTAATCATGTTTCAGTATGAGTTGAGGAATATTAAAATGCTGTCTGAAGATGATGCATGCATTTTAAATCACCTTTATGAATTATAGTGAATATTTTTGGAACAGGCTTTTTTGGCTTACAGAGAATTGGTGATCCATTTAACATAAAAATATGAGCAACCAACGACAACTTCTTAAAAAATTTATAGCCCAGCTCACCTTCCTTTCACACCTTTTAATTATTGTAGAATATTACAGTATTCATGGGATGTCACACGGACGACTATTTATCAATTCGTCAAACCTTAATTAAAAGATATAGCTAAAAAGCTAACACCTTTAAAAAGCTTTATGTCAGGAATAGTTTTTATTCAAAATAATTTGACATATTCAACAATGTTTGTAAATTTAAATAATATAATGAATATAGAAGGTAAAGCTCAGTATGAAATAAAAGTGTACTTATATGTATATTTTAATGGATTAATACCAGCTGGGGTTTTTCCATGATTATTTCGTAAACTAAATATTTCGAGAATGGCGCAATCCAAAATTTCAAATATATTTAAATGGCTAACGAATAAAATACAATTGTTCAAGTATAATCCTTATGAATGTTAAGAAACTATACTCATTTTCTGTAATTGCACGAAATCATGATTTCAATAAATAATGTAAATTTTTTCAATAGTTTTACTTTCTTAAATATTTTCAGAAAATATTGATAAGATCGCATTTATGTAGATTTTCAAAAGCACCCATACAAACAAGTATTGACTTATAACTAACGCGTAAATAAAATGACAAAACATGTTGATATATTAAATGTTATTAAAACTTTAATCCTTTCAAAAATATCGGTCGATCCGGGTATTTTATCGGAATTTGCCATGTGTTTGTTTGGTCGGGTGTCAGGAAAAAAGATCTTTGACCAGCATGATTTCCTTCGAAAAGCAAGTAAATTAAATGTTAATGTATGTAGAAGCAATTTATATACTAAGCCTACCCCAAATCATGTTCTGGTATCATCAGCGGTTCTGCCAAGCTTTTAGAATTACCTCAGAAAGGCCAGCAATTTATTTATTGAAACTATTTATTTCCTTGAAGGAAATATTTATTTGGCATGTCATAAATCCCGTGTTACAAAGTTCCGCAACTCTTTTTAGTCTTACTTGTGATTCTTTTTAACTTCACCTAACTTTAACTATCTGGAAAACATTCTCCATGTGTCCATTTTATTGTTTCTGTGAAATTTTTGACAAGCATAATTTCTTCAATATGGCAAAAAATAAAAACCCATGTCAACGCATACTTAATAAAATGTACAAAGGAAGTGCCCAAATCATGTATATATGTCTAAACGCTTCCGAAAGGCTGACCACGTTACCTAAGAAAAGTTCAGCACGTGTAAGAGTTTTTTTTAAACCTTTAAGAAAACATTAATTTGGCGTGTCGTATAATATACGTTTCCAAAAATAGTATTTATGCTATTTTAGTTATCTTGAAACGCTAGCTAAGAGAAAACAGCAACGCTTTCATTACACATTGAACGCTCTAATAGTTCAGCTTACAGTTCAAAGGTTTCAAAACTTTCATACTGCGTAAAATGATTCTATCACATAATTTTCTGGAGATCATTACCAAGGCATGTAACATATCTCCATACATTCTAGGAAAGCCTTTTACATACAATTATAAAAGTAAACAATTTAAACTATTATGCCACAAACGAACCGAAATTGGGTTAAAAGCTCGTTTTATTTTCCTTTTAATTATTGCAATTTCCATGATAATACGCAAATAGTGTCCTTATGGTCTAACAGTAATTCCAACAACCAATTGGTAGACATAAACCTAAGTTTAATGATGTTTGTTACGTGCTGTGTCATAGCTGAACGATATAGAATTTGGGCTTACAACATTAGAGATTTTGTATCCTTTTTAAATGGTGCCATCATAATTGAAACGAAGCTTATAGAATGTTCCAATCTCACATGGAATTCAATATCAACAAAGGCGAAATGGTTTTTCAATCTAACTCAGTTTTGCTGTCTTTGGATATATCCACTTGTAATTTCATTTTCTTGCGCTCTTAATAAGACGTTACCATTGAATACGTGCTGGATACTTGATCTACTGATAGATTTGTCTTTAAATTGCATAAGCTATCGCCGGAATATAATTTTAGTGGGACTCAGATTTGTGATAAACTATTGTGTTTGGAAAATGATAGCTATTCAAGCATATATCTTATCTGTTGACATACTAGTTGGCATTCTGTCGGTAACGTATTGCTCGGAAGCAGCATACAAGTAATACAAAAATGCATTTTTAATTACTCAAACCTATGTACTTTAAGTTTCACTTATTAAAGTTTCATTCAAATTTCTAGAAAACTGGCTTATAGCTTCAATAAAACATCAGTTTGGAAGGACATCAAATCAAAAATCAATTGGTATGAAATAACTATATGTCGTTCTACTAATTTGTTACTTGAACTATACAACGATTCAATGCACTCTATGCTCTTTATGGTTCTACTTGCAACAGGAATATTACAAGTAATATCAGCAGTTACTTTAATTTATTCGTCACAAGTAACTTCAAACATGCAATTGCCTGTTTTATTAAACATATTCTTTGGGGTGGTCTTCATTGAGGCAATTCTGATAATACTGGTGGTGTATGGCTTTGCGGGAAACGTTTACGAATCATCAGTAAGGTCTCAGTTACGTTTAAAGAAGCAATTAAGTGGTAGCTCGCAATCAAATAAAATTTCTTTATATCGAAGAAAGTTTATAAAAGTACTAGTTAGGTCATTTCATTCAGTAAAAATCAAATTTGGGTTGTCCAATTTTATTGAAAAGACGACGCCACCAGTGTTTCAACTGTTTTGTATTGAACGTATTATTGATACACTTTTGGTTCGTTAGGTATAAGTTTTAAATTGTTTTTGGGAATACATTTATCATGTGAAACCACATTTTAAATTATACGCTAAATAATACTACATGAAACAAAGATGTTTATTCGTAGTGAATTTACTTAGTAAATTTTAACAAATAAAGAGCTTAAAAGTAAAAACAGAAAATAAATGTTGTATTCATTATTATGTATTAACGATGATCGTAACAAAATATTTGAGCAAAGCTATATAAACGGGTGCAGGGAAAATGTCAGAATTCCTTCTAGTATTTGTGCCTCTTGTCGAAAAATACTAGTAGAATTCTTCTT